>CM022300.1:329764137-329789450 GCA_011799875.1 Thinopyrum elongatum | reverse complement strand
TTACAAGTGACAGATATAACCCGGTGGTCGCTCTCTCGCATGGTGGCGACGAGAGGATCGACGGGTAGGATTATGCTATACGTTGTTGTTTGGTTAACTTCCAACTAATCTCTTCTATTGCTTCAAGATGGAGGCTGCCAGAAGCGTAGTCTTCGACAGGACTAGCTATCCCCCTCTTATTCTGGCATTCTGCAGTTCAGTCCACCGATATTGCCTCTTTACACATATACCATGCATATGTAGTATAGATCCTTGCTTGCGAGTACTTTGGATGAGTACTCACGGTTGCTTTCCCCCTCCTTTCCTCCTTTCCCTTCTTGCTGGTTGTCGCAACCAGATGTTGGAGCCCAGGAGCCAGACGCCACCTTCGACGACTACTACCACCAGGACGGAGCCTACTACTACGTCCAGGACGCCGACGACCAGGAGTAGTTAGGAGGATCCCAGGCAGGAGGCCCTGCGCCTGTTCAATCTGTTGTATCCCTGTTTGTGCTAGCCATCTTATGGCACCTTGTTTAACCTATGTCTGTACTCAGATATTGTTGCTTCCGCTGACTCGTCTATGATCGAGCATTTGTATTCGAGCCCTCGTGGCCCCTGGCTTGTATTATGATGCTTGTATGACTTATTTATGTTTTAGAGTTGTGTTGTGATATCTTCCCGTGAGTCCATGATCTTGATCGTACACGTTTGCGTGCATGATTAGTGTACGATCGAGCCGGGGGCGCCACAAGTTGGTATCAGAGCCGACTGCCTGTAGGAATCCCCCTTTCCAATTCCTTGGCCGAAGTTGAGTCTAGACAAAGAAAACCGTTTTACTAACTTGGCTGTGTGGCTTACGGGCCCACATTGCCAACTGGGTGGTATTAGGATCTTTTATTCCTCGTCTATACTCTGGGACTCTGATCTCTCTTCTACTCGGGTTAAATGAAGTTTACTAACGCCGACACTTAGGATCTCGTAAATTCTGTCTACCCGGAGAGCTGGATATCTATGCGATTTCCCTGTCGTTGATCTGATTAGTCTGATAATCATTTTCCTTTCCATTGTTTTGTTTAACCTTTCTCTCCGAGTTGTATTATACTCCGAGTTGTCATTCGATAAGACCGTATTCTGCATCTGAGTGCACACGGAGAGTAGGATCCTGCAAGTTGATCGATCTTCGGTGTTCTCTAAACTCGACTTGAGGTTGGGTTATCACCAGATCCGTGTCCGTGAAGAGGATATTCCGAAGACTGCATTCGTTACTCGTTATGGCTCTTACGAGTACACAGTCATGTCGTTTGGTTTAACAAACGCTCCAGCTACATTCTCCCGCCTGATGAATTTTATATTCATGGAATACCTTGACAAGTTCGTCGTGGTTTACTTGGATGATATCCTAGTATACTCCAAGAACAAAGAGGAACATGCTGAACATCTTCGACTTGTTCTGGAGAAACTTCGAGAGCATCAACTATATGCTAAGTTTTCCAAGTGTGAATTCTGGCTTCCCGAAGTAACATACCTTGGGCATGTCATCTCCAAGTATGGTATGGCCGGTCAACGCCCGAGCGAGTTTCAGGCTATTCTTGATTGGGCTCCTCCAACAGACGTCAAGCACGTTCGAAGTTTTTCCTGGACTCGCCGCTATTGGGGTGCCGTCGAGTTTGTCGAGAAACTTACTCCAAGATCTCCAAGCGCCCTGACAACCTGCTTCATAAAGGCGTCAAGTTCGATTGGAAACGGAAAGGGTCAGGAAGTTTCCCCAGACGTCAAAGACAAGCGACTTCCTTTCTGCCGCCCAGTGCTTGCCCCTCCTGATTCCCAAAGGATTTTGTCATCTATTGTGATGCATTCCCGTCAAGGATTAGGCGGTGTCCTAATGCAAAGACCGGCAGATAATTGCTTTATGCTCGCTCCTCAATTGACGATGCCCGCACGAAGAGAAAATACCCAGTACATGACCCTCGAGCTTGCTGCCGTCATCCATGCCGTAAACAGTGGCGACATTACCTCGGTAATCGTTGCGAGATCTACAAACCCCGATCATCAAAAGTCTCTGAATTATTCTGTTCCCACTCAGCCAGACCTGAACCTCCCGTCAACAGAGTGGATGGAGACCGGAGCGGATTTTAAACCTTGGGTTATTTCTTAACCCCGGCAAGGCCTGAATGTAATGGCCGATGCCTGGAGAGCCGTAAGTCTTAATTGCCAATTCACCTTCCAGTTTCCAACGAAGTTTCAAACCTTCGCTTATTGAAAGAATTAGAAGCTGAATCTTCCACATTGTTCCTCCTGGAGCACCTCGCTCCCCCTCCTGAAGTTCCCTACAAAATGAACCTCCACGTTTTTCCAGGGTTCTCTGATACCCTGGTTGCTAAACCAATCCTCGTGGACAGCATCAAGAACGCCTGCAGGGTTTGAACTCTCACGCCACAAATTAAGCGCTATGCTCGCTGAAGGAAGGCCTTCGTTCTTCACTATTGATGATACGGCACATTGTTCCTTTAAAAGTCGTCTGTGGTCCCCTCTAAAGTAAACCCTTGGTATGACCCGAGGGTCCATGCCAAGAGGCCTCACGACACTCCGTTGTCTATTCTCCCGGCAAGTACCAAGATGTACCAGACCATCCGTCAAGATTCTGGTGGTCAAAACATGAAGCAAGGACATTGCTCGCTATGTTTGCTGAATGTTGATGTTTGCCGTCGCGTCAAAGCAGAACATCAAGGCCCGCCGGAACCTCTGCAACCAATTGCCTGTTCCTGATGGAAGTGGGACCATGTTAAATGTACTTTATCACTGGGGTTTTCCCAAATCACAGAAAGGTATGATGCTATTCTTTGTCGTCATTGACCGACTTTCCAAAGTTGCACATTTTCATATTCTTCTAAGCCGTCAAAGAGACATCACTGCTAGTCAGCTCCGCAACTCTCTAACATGTCAGAATTGTTTCATTCACGGTAATTCCCTGGTTTATCAGTTCAGACCGGGCCAGCTTATTCACTTCAAGATTTCTGGCAAGCTTCAAGGAGCTATTGGAAACTCCATTCTGTCCCTTCAGCACCGCGTTTCGCGCTCACCCACTCAGCTCTCAAGGACAAAGTTGAACGAGTCCAACCAAGTGTTCTCGAAGCTGCTTCGAGATTGTGGTCATATCCTTTCGGAAGGAAATGGGAAGAATCTCTCCCATATGCCGAATTCTCTTACAATAACAGCTATCAAGCAGTCTGAAAGATGGCCCCCCCTTTGAAGTATTGTACGGACGAAAGTGCCGAACCCCTCTAAATGGTCAGAAACTGGGGAACGTCCACTCTTCGTCCCCCGGATTAATTATCCAATTGCTTAAGAGTCACGTTTCCGCCGTTGTCCGCGCAGCATTTGAAGACGGCTCAGTCACGTCAAAAGAGTCAGTCATGACCGCAAACACAAAGATTTGGTCTAAATCAACCTGGCGAAAAGCTATCTTCGAGTCACACGCGATGAAGGTACACACCGATCGGGATCAAGGGCAACGCTTAAGCCTACTCGCATTTGGTCCCTTTCAACTGTTCTTGAAATGCGTGGTAGAGTGGCATATAGTTGGAACTTCCACCGAACCTTTCTTAGGTTCACGATGTGATTCCACGTCTTCACACTACCGCCAGCTGCGTCAAGACCCTATCCGCGGAGTAGATTCCACGAATTGCTTGAAACTGCAACAAGAAACCTCCTCTTATAAAAGAAGCATCCGGTCCCGCTATTCATTCCTCGTCAAGCCGGAGCGTCGCACACGCCAGAAATTTATCAAGTTCCTCAAAGAGGTTCAGTGGTCAACCATTCTGAGGATGAAGCCCTTTGGGAAGTGAGAGCGTCTTCGCGATGAATACCCCGCTTTGTTTCTTTTACCTCCTAAATCTCGGGAGACGAGATTTCTGTGTGTAGTGGAGGAGCTTTGTAACTACCCCCTGTATTAAGCTACAGAAGATCACCCTTTTGATGAGCCATGTCATCAGATTAATAGTGCATAATCATCATTAGCCATCATTTGCAATTTCACACTCCTAGTCAAATTCAAATTAAAAATGAAAGTGGGATATAAAGTGTCCAACATAAGAAATTAAAATGTCAGATTAAATAACAAATATTCCAGAGTCTTTCTAAAATTGAAAACCAACATCATTGGAATTGGTAAGTGACTCGAACAACCCGAACGTGGATGAAGATAATATTTATAACCATTTAATTAAATCTGAAATAAATATGAATTATGTTTTGTCAACTATTTTAGGGTGTTAAGGAATAATGACACTGGTATTTATGAAATAGGTCACCTTTTTACCAAAAACCATTTGAGGCCTAAACCTTTAAACAGTAGAGAAAAAAGAACAGAAAAGAAAAAAAAGAGAGCACCACTGCACAACAAAGAAAAAGGGGCCCCAACACCCCCCCCCCCTACTGGCCTCGGCCCGCAGCCACCGGCCCTCCAGGCCGCCAAGCCGGCACTACTTAGCCCCGGCCAACCCCCCCGGCAAAACCCTAAACCCTACCCCGATCCCCCCATCCCCCCCCTCCCCCTCGATCTCTCCTCCTCCCCCCCCAATCTGGATCGGGCGCAGGCCCGATCCCGTCCTCCACTTCGTCGACGCGCTCGCCCGACGCCTGCCCCGTCGCCGCCTCCCCCCCTCGTCAGCCCCCACCCCTCCCCCCGATCCGATCGGGATCGGGCATCGCGGGAACGACCCCCGTCCCTCGGTCGCGGCGACGACCCCGCGCCGCCCTCGCCGTCGCCGTTGACGACGCCCCCCCGGCCCGGATCCCGCCTCCTGATCCCTCTCCAGTCCTGCTCGCCTCTAACCCTCTCTCCCGCCCTACGCTCCCAATCATCCTCTCTTTCTCCTCCCTCAGCACTGTTCTCCTCCTCTTCTCCACCTGGCAACCTGGTCGCTGCCCCGGAAGCTCTCCCGCGCCGGTCCTTGCCTCGTCTACTTCGCCCCGCCTTGTCCCCGACCGGCCTGCCTCCCCATCGCCGTCGTCCCCGGTCTACCACACAACCCGACCACCCCCCTTGCCCGTCCTACGGACCCAGGTGAGCCTCGGTGCCTCTCCGCCCCCTTCTCTGCTCGCGCACGGTCCCGCGCGCTACCGCAGCCTCGCCGCGCTCTGGGCCTGCCAGCACTCGCTGCGCAGCCGCCCACTCCATAACCTCCCTCTCTCTCTCGCCTCCTCGTCGCTCCCTCTCCGCCAACCACAGTCCTCCCATCTACCATTCCCTATCCTTCTCCATCCCCTCTTCTCCTCCGCTCGATCCCTTCCTACCCAGCTCTTCCTCCCCTCTCCAATCCAGCGCCTCTCTCTCCTTCCGGGTGGTGAATCCCTCCCTCTCCGGGTCTTCACCTCCCACTACCCATCGTCCTCCCGTCCACCTCCTCCTTCCTCCCCTTTTTCCGGTCTAAACCGTCTCGCCTCTCCCTCCTACTCTCCCTGCGTCCCTTGGGCGGGCACCGGACATGTCCCCGGTCCCGAAGGGCCCGCCCCGGACATGGCGCCCCTGGGCCCTTGCCCCGTGGGGCCCGAACCCCTGTGCGCTGACGAATGGGTGCCCCACGGCCCAGAAACAGTTTTAAGAAAATAAGAAATAAAAAATAAATAATTAAAATAATAATTAATTAAATTAATTAATATTGTTAATTAATCCTGAATAGGTTAATCTAATTAACTGATTAGTTTTTAATTACACGAAATTAGTAATTAACTTAATTACTGCTGACGTCAGCATGATGTCATGCTGACGAGTCATCAATTAAAACTGTTTCGGATAATGTTGAATTCAATAATGAATTAAATTTCAGGGAATTATTAAAAACTTTAGAAAATCATCTCTTTTAAAACCGTACCAAACTCTCCGATGAAAAATACTTTGTACAATATGAAACGTGCTCAAACAACGACGATACGAAACCCGAATACAACCTCCGTATTCCCGTCAGACGCCCGCAGCTTATGGAGAACGTTGAACAATAGACATATTCCGATAAATGAATAGTGTCCAACTTTTAATTAAATAAATCCGAAAAATTTCCCTAAATTTAACACTAATCGCTTAGTTTAGGCCTGGATATCACCCCGGCATATCATTTAGACTGTTCTGCATCCCTGTTTTGCATTCTGCCGTGATGTGTCCTGTTTCTTCCCCCCCATTCTCTCTTCGGTAGACTACGAGACCGACAGCAGCTGCTGGTGCCGCCCCGACTGACTACGTTGTTGACGACCCCTACTTGCCAGATGCAAACCGCAAGCCCCCTCCCCCTTGATCACCAGATATCTGCCTATTCTCCTCTACATCCTGCTTGATAGAGTTGTGCATGATACTGCTTTCGGTTAATCATTCTGCATGCAATAGCCTGTCATTGTTGCTACTGTTTGTTGATACCTTACTACCTGCCATCACTAACTGCCTAGTGTAGGATGCTTAGTTTATCATCATGGCCTGCATTCTCTTGTCAGTCTGCCTTGCCTATAACTATCGGGCCGTGCATCACTCGGGAGGTGATCACTGGTTTATAACTATACCATTATAACATACTATACACATGGGTGGACTAAATTCGGGTTGCCTCGAAGAGTAAACCCCCGCGAGTGTTCACAGGATTGGGGGCTGAAAGGACCGTTGTCACAACGGCCCCTGTTGATGGATCTTTGTTGGCGGAGCGACAGGGCCAGGGTTTTTGAGACCCACCTAGGCGACAGGTGGGCCAGGCCTGGTTCGTCGTTCGCGTTTACTCTTTCAATACTAACCCCTTAACAGATTGGCAATTGATTCTGAATTCTGGGCCCACTGGCCTATACTCACTACCAACTACCCGCGGGAGTAAGTATGGGTATCCCGGCGTCGTGGTAATCCACTGAAGCCTTCTTGACGTCAGCGACTGAGCGCCGCGCGCCGTTTGGACCGCGCTAAAAACGTAACCGCCCGTGATCGTGTGGGGTTTGCTAGTCCTGATCGCGGCCAGCGTAACGCAACGTGCCATGAGCGCACTGGCGATGGGTGGGCCCATACCCCAGAGTTCCCTAGGATTAGTCCGTCGTGCTGACCTCTCTGTTAGCCTAGGTGGGGCTGCGACGTTGGATCTTTCCGAGGCCGGGCATGACCCAGGAAATGTGTCCGGCCAACGGGGATCGAGCGTGTTTGGGTAATATGTTTTGCACCCCTGCAGGGAATTTTATTTCTATTCGAATAGCCGTGTCCCTCTCGGTAAAAAGGCCGACCCCGGGAGTTTTATTCCGACCTCATGACCACTCAGAAATGGATGACTCATAAAACACCCCTTACAAGTGACAGATTAACCCCGGTGGTCCGCTCTCTCGCATGGTGGCGACGAGAGGGATCGACGGGTAGGATTATGCTATACGTTGTTGTTTGGGTTTAACTTCCACTAATCTTTCTATTGCTTCAATATGGAGCTGCCAGAAGGCGTAGTCTTCGACAGGACTACTTCCCCCCTCTTATTCTGCATTCTGCAGTTCAGTCCCACCGATATTGCCTCTTTACACATATATCCATGCTATGTCAATAATCCTTTGCTTGCGATACTTTTGGATGATTACTCACGGGTTGCTTTCCCCCCCTCCTTTCCTCCTTTCCCTTCTTGCTGGTTTGTCGCAACCAGATGTTTGAGCCCAGGAGCCAGAGCCACCTTCGACGACTACTATACCAACCACCATGACGGAGCCTACTACTCCGTCCGGACGCCGACGACCAGGAGTAGTTTAGGAGGATCCCAGCAGGAGGCCCTCCTGCGCCTGTTCGATCTGTTTGTATCCCTGTTTTGTGCGAGCCATCTTATGGCAACTTGTTTTAACCTATGTCTGTACTCGAGATATTGTTTGCTTTCCCCGCTGACTCGTCTATGATCGATCATTTGTATTCGAGCACTCGTGCCCCTGGCTTTGTATTAATGTGCTTTTGAACTTATTTATGTTTTAGAGGTTGTGTTGTGATATCTTCCCTCCCGTGAGTCCCCCTGATCTTTGATCGTACACGTTTTGCCGTGCATGTTAGTGTACGATCGATCCGGGGGCGCCACACGTCATCGCTTGACAAGTGAAGATGTGCTTGGGGGGGAAGTGGCCCAGTGGGGAATTGGCACAGCCTAGGAAAGTTTCTCGCAAAGGTAGCCAAAAGACGAAAGATAGATGATGGCGTTGGGAGAAGCATGGTGGAGTGTGGCAACCAAAATGTCGAGAAATGCTCGGAAAACGGTTGGGGAAGGCATGAGGAATCCCCACAACGTGGGCTGATGAGCAGACCGCGCGCAATTCCTCCTGCGGCAACCGGCTCGATCTTGCCCGCACCGCGGCGACCCGCCACCCGACGCCGAGGTGATGAGTCCCTCCTCCGCAAGCTCCCTCCCATCCGATAGCCCGAGCCGTGCGACGGGATCCAATCCCCCGACGCAGAACCTCCTGCTGCCACCACCACAGACGAGGAGGAAAGCCTTTCACAGCGCTTCTGTCTTCACCTTGGCTAATGGAGCCCTTCGCCATTGCCTCTGCACACTCGAGTGGAGGTGAGAAAGGGGGAGTCGGGGCATGACAAAGGGGATCTGATGCCCCAACCTCTGTCTCCAATCTTTATCATCCTCGGGCGAATCTCCAGCCAGATCTCCCGCCGCAGAACTCGCGGATCGACGGCAGATGCGAAGGGGTCCGCACGGATCGAACGCCCGCGCACGTGCGGGAAAAATTGTTGTGCGTGAAAATCGAGGAGCCACGCCCCCACTTTCCCCACTAACTGCATGGCTTACTACGTTCTGCGCGCAGCACGGGATCACAAATTCAAATAATCCCCATGATTTCTGGGGCGAATCAATAGTTGATTGATTGCCTACACTCCCTTCTTCCAAAAGGGCGCATGTCCGTCCCCCGCCTGACCACCCTCCCTTCGGGACCCATTCCCTCGGCCCAGTTAAAGACCCCGACTGAAGAGTCCTTCTTCAGGATTCATTATGTGATTGAGGTTTGATGCCCGCTCCGCGGTTTCAATTTGGCCCTTCAGTAGGCTCCAATGTGCATGACTCTAAATCTGGACTCGTAGAAGGCCTGCACTGCGTTCCCCTGTGTCGGGCGTTCTGGAAACCAGTTACCCAGACTTGACCTGCCTCGCCCCATGTGGCTCCATCTGTGGCCTAGTATGGCCATCTTCAGCATCAACAACAACAGACCCTCCGCGATTGGGCCAAGCCCTCGCGAGGCGACGACTCAAGACTCCAGAGGCAGCGGCCTCCTGAGGCCCGGCTCCTGAGGACCGTAATTTCCTATGCAAGCCCCACCGTCGTGAGGTTCTGATGACCGCAAGCCCTGATGACCAAGGCCAGGCGGGCGCCAAGCTGGGCCGCGTACAACAGGTTTCCTCTTTGTGCTAAGGAAGCAAGCGCAGGCGCAGGTCCCCCGAGGAATCATCCAAGGTTTCCATTCCCCGTGCTACAGACCAGGACGGCAGGACGAGTCATCACCGAGCCCACCACGACGTCACCAACCAGAAGCTTTGCAGGCGAGAGACCACCTTTCCGTCAGATAGATGTACTACTTTAGTCTTCCCCTTCAAACTTGGTGCCGTTGGTGATCCTTGCCGCGCCCTTTGTTTTGGGGGAAGCGGACCAAGGCCACTATAAATTCGCTAGGCACCACCATAGTAGGGGACGATCCAATCAGATCACCCCCACCACAGCTCACACCAAAACTAGACACACCCTCCTGATGTTTTTCCACCCCTCTTTAACTAGTTCACCTCTAGCCCACACTCGAGGCCACTCCACCCAAAGCAGGAGTAGGTTTTTACACCGCAAGGTGGCCTGAACCTGGGTAAACTACTGTGTCCCTTTCCTTTCCAGTTCCATCCGAGCTAGGCCGTTTAGCATCGACAATTTGGCGACTAGGGAGAATTAGGTTCTTTCGCCGCACCCCAGAGTTCGAAGACCTTTCTTGGGTCTGCGGGGGCCCTGAACCGTTTGCCGCGCCAGTCATGGGTGCGTCGGAGCCACTTCTTCCCGCCGGAGGAGTCACCACCGCTCCGCCGTTCTCATGGCTGACGCTCGTCGAGTTTGTGCTAAGCGTCGGGCCCGCCCAGCCAATCGCGCGGACAATCAACGGCGAGCGTCTGGCGACCTCGTCCATCGTGCACTCCGCGGCTGCCACTTCCCCATTCCGTCCGCTGCCTCCTCGATGTGTCCATAGGCGCCCGGCTTCGATCGCCCTGTCAGCAGTTCTTCCGCCAAGTGGTTTGCCCAACCCGCGCCGCAGCGGGGAGCTCCCCGGGCTAGGCGGCGCCTAAGGCCGACTCAACAAAACCTTCGAACTCAGGGACCACCCCCAAGAACCCACGGTCGGCGCCCGGTGCTCATCCCTATGGCCTCTGGGGCAACCCCCACCATCTTCAACGTACACGTCACCAGGACCCCAAATCACGTGGCGCCGGCCTCAAACGTCCTCTCCTGGGGCCGTTCAAAGCCTGCTTCACGCTGCCCTAACCACCGGCTCCTCCCCACCAACCTTTCATGGGGTCGATGATGGGGCTCCACCTGCCCCCTAGGGTAGATCGCCTCCCCGTCACACAACCTTGGCCGACACTGGCGACAACATAACCGCAACCGAGCAATCATCGACGCCGACATCGCCCACATCGTGCCCCTCCCCTACAATGCCATTCCTCGGGTCCCGACCCTGGCCAAGTTCATGGCTGGCAAAACCCATCCTGGCCTACCAAACCCTCATGAAGAATGCCGGGAAGCAGTGGCGTCCTCAACCGTGGCGGGGGATACCACAAGGATGCGTTCTCGGCCCTCAAGCTCGCCTACTGGGCGCGTGGCCGAGCGGGGAGGGGGCTTCCCGGAGGCCCTGGGTCTGCGCCAACAAAGAAGAAGCAATTGTTCTCCCCTTCAGACCAGGCTAAGAATGAAGCAGGTCCCGGTCGACGAAGACAGATGACCTAGGGCCCTCTTTCACAATAGGCCCGCCGGGGCCTCCCTCCATACCAGGAGGAAGGCCGCTGGTCAGCTTCCTCCTCCATCGCGAACAAGGGCCGTTTTTTTGCCGTGAAGCTGCGGACCTGGTCGGGGTTTTCCGCGTGGGTAATCGAGCACCCGCACCCTGATGGGTGGTGCCCCAGCGCACGCCTAGTGAAGCAGAAGGCACACACGGCGGCAAGCCCCAGAGAAGCAATCGTTCATCCCTCCAGGAAACCCACAAGCTGCAGGAAGCCGACCATCAATTCGGGAATTGCAGGCATCCAGATTGGCCTTGCGCACGCAGTTATCGTTCCCAAAAGGGCGGGAAGGAGCGCTAGTGCGTCGCTTTTCCACCAAACCTCAACAAGGCCTGTCCTCAAGACCCATTCCCCTCTCCCGCGCAACACCAGATTGTCGACTCCACAAATCCCACCGCCGTGAGTGTGATTTCCTTAACTGTGCTTCCTGGACCGCCTTCTCAAGGGCTTAATCACCAAAATCAATGGCTGTGCAGATGTTTGAGAAGATGCTTTCTGACCCTGTGCGGGGTAAATACTGCTACACCTGCATGCCGTTTCGGGCCTGCGAATGCAAGGGCACCTTCCAACGGTTGATGCCATCGCCCTGGGGCGGCAGCTCGGAGGAACTGCTGGGCATACGTCGATGAAACATAGTGGTGAAAACTCGGGAGGTGAGAAACCCTTATCGAGATCGGGAAGAGGACATTCGCCCAGCCTGCGCAAAGTAAACCTGCGGCTCAACCCGGAAATGCGTTTTTGGCGTCCCGTCTGGCAATTTGTGGTTTTCCTGGTGTCGCACCGGGGATCGGGCCAACCCAGAGAAGTTCAAGGCCCATAGAAAGATGAGTCTGCCGGGGGCAAACACCTCAAGGAGAATGCAGAAGCTGGCAGGACTTGTGTGACCTCGCTCCGTGCGGTTTCATACCAAGTTAGAGAGCGCGCCCTCCCCTTCTTCAAGCTGATGAAAAGAAGGGCCGTTCGACTGGACTCCGGAGGAGTGACGGCGGCTTCCAGGATCTTAATGAGATACCCTCACCAGCCCACCGGTGATGGTGGCACCGCGCCCCCCTTGAACCCTTGGTGCTCTACTTGCCGCCACGCCTCACACTCTGCCACGCGCGCTGGGTGCGGTCCGGGTGAGGATCAACTGGCTCAAGGAACTCGTGGAGCACAGCTCCTCGTCAACTCGGTTCGGAAATGCCGCACAAGCCTCAGGACGGCGCTCCCTGAGGCCTTGGCCTTTCCACTGGTCAGCAGGCCCCCGAGGATGGTGCCCCTGAGGCCACGGCCGCCCAACAATGGACAAGACTCCCGAGGCCCCCAGGTCTCAGGAGATGCAGCATACCCACCAATGCCTCCGCCCATCGTCGAACACCCAGGTGTACTCGTCAGCACGGTGCTGCGCGATGCGCAGGCGCGCTATACAAACCCCATGCCGCACAAAAGCTCCTTGCTCGTGCCTCCTCGTCCGCTCTCGAAAAGCTGCGTCACTACTTCCAGGGCCGACCCCATCAAGGTTGTCCCCTCAGCTTACCCCTTGGAGAAGGGTGCTCCGGAGGCCCCAACGCCGATGGAAAGGGTCGCGATGAAACGTTGACTGCAGCGTTCTAGTTGGAGTTCAGCACCACCAGGATCATGAAGGGGTGCGGCCCTTGCCTGATTTCGTGGCGGGGGGAATGGGCTGACGCCCCGCCGAACACCGGGGAGTGGGCCGAGAAAACCATTTCCCCCTCGCGCCCGGGATATGAGCACCCGGATGGTTTGGTCCGGTATTCGAACGGTGCGCATTCACGCGCCAGGTCGCGGGGCTAGAGCCGTTGCTCATCTCGCCCACCCAGGACAAGCTCTACTCCCCGTGTATCTCTACTTCCAGCTGGCGAGAAGGTCTCCAACAACAACTCGCGGACTCACAAGGCCTGATCGCCGGCCTCAAGGCGGCGGTGGCCTTGGGGGTGAGCGCCTCACACCATCAGGGGCGACTCCCCGCTCCTCGTCAGCTTCTCCAACACGCGTACAGAAGCAAAGACAAGCACATGGAGTCATACCTTGAAGAGTAACGAAATGTGAGAAAATGTCTCATTCTGTGCTTGGAATTGCACAAGCACGTGCGCGCGGCACGAACAAGGAGGCAGACGACATTGGGGGGGGGGGGGGCAAGAATGGGGCGTCCCTTGCGCCTACCTCATTAGCCCCGCGTCTTCGAGTAGCGTGCTCTTCAGGCCGTCATCAGTTTCCCCCGCTGGGGACCCGGCATCAGCTTAGGAGGAGCTCCCCCCGTCGCCTCCCTGGCGCCCATCCCCTGTGGCCCAACCTTAATGGCCCCGCCCTGCTCCCTGCGCTTGAGCCCTCAGGCGGGGTTCTGGTCCCGAGGAGTTTCAAAGGACGTACCTTTACCTTGCTTCGGGGTGTCCTGCCGGAGAAGAGTACGACCGCGTGGCGTGTGGACTGCTAGGCCACAACATACTGCATCCAAGGACCTGTGATCTTACCGACGGCGCCCAAACGATGTTTTCTTTGCGATGCATCTTCCAGGGGCAGGGCAACGAGCTATTGGCCGACATTACTGGCGGGGACTACGGGCCCCACTCTTCATCATGCACCCTCGTGGGCAAGGCGTTCCGCCAGAGCGGATTCTTCACTGGCCCACGACGCTCAAACCGATGCCGCCGGTGGCTGGTGAGGTCTTTTTGCGAACCCTGCCAGTTCCAGCCTAAGCAGACCACCAGCCTGCTCAGGACCTCCAGACCATCCCATCTCTCGTTGCATTCGCGTCTGGGTGCATTTGACATCTTGGGCCCTTCCCACATCGGCGCCTCGGGGCTACCGCTAACCATCTAGTGCCATCCTGACAAATTCAACGCAAGTGGGCGAGGGTGGAAGGGCCGTCCACACCCTCCCCAGCGGCTCAGCTGTCAAGTTCATCAAGGGCCTCGTAGCCGCTTCGGGGTTCGCCAACCCGCATCATCACCGACAAATGGCTCGTAGTCCACCAGCAGACCTTTTCAAAAACAATTGTGCTAACCTTGGAATGCAATATGCTACGCTTCTGTTGAGCACCCCCTCAGAGCACATGGCCAAGAGGCCGAGCGCGCCACGCAGAGGGTCCTGAGGGGCCTCAAGGCAAAAGATCTTCAAGAAACTTGACCAGGCCCTTTGCGGCAAGGGCCTAGCTCGATGAGCTCCAGTAGTGCTGTGGTCCATCCGCACCAAACCACCATGCGACAAGCCCACCGGTGCAGAGACTTCGTTCTTCCCGTACTACGGAGCCGAGGTGTGTCCTCCCACCAACGAGGTCAGGCATCCGCTCCGCGCGGGAAGCGCTATACAATAAGCATCCTCTCGCGCCCATGTGTAGGGCCCCGTTCAGTGGATCGCTGTGTCTCCCAGGCCTGGTGTCCGCGCCTGCCCTGGAGCACGCAGGACGGGATCCCCATCCAGAAACGCCTGGAATCAGCCACACCTCCATAAGTTCTACCCATGAAGCAAGGCCCACGCCTGGGGAAAGGTCTCCGCTCGTGACACTCCTCACGTAAGAGTGATTGGGGCTGTACAAACGCCCCCGGAGTCTCCGAGTGCCGCCCCTGGGCCTCACGGGGGCGTCCACCCACGTCCTATTGGAGGGCCACTGCATCCGCGCTGGTGGGAAGACAAAGAAACCTAGTCCCCTATGTGCCAGGACGCGGCTGTTCTTGTTTTGCTTGCTTTTTGTAGCTAGTTTGGCAACTTCTCGAATGAAATTTTGGAGCTTTCATGTCCTTTTTCGTTTGCAAAGGTTGGAAAGTTTTCTCCTCTTTATTCTTTCTTTTGTCTCTTCACATTGTTCGCCTATATCCCCAACCCTGTCCCAGGGAGAGGCGTCAGTTGCCGCCCCGTCACTCTGCCTCCTCGCCGCGTCCCATTTGCGCGGGGCTAGGTTTTTGTTGTGGTGTGCGCCCGGGCTCCGCCCGTCGAACCAGACCTCCTCCAAACATTGCCTTGCCTCCCCCAGCTTTCGGGTGCCTTATCCCGCAAGTGACACCCCCTTCGAATGAGCTCATGGGCATGCCACACCTCTTAAGGTCCATGGCCTCCGGGCATCACGCACGGACTCAAGGGTTCTAGCTACAACCAAACCCACGCTCATGGGGCTTGTTGGGCGAGGTAGGACGGGATTCCTCATGAGGTTTTTCTAACACTGCAGCTACATGACGCCTCCCGAGGCTCACCGACCCGAGTTTTTTCAAGAAGGAAAGCCCTCGTAAGATGCCCCTGAAAGGCATGCCCTAGCGAAATGGAGTCTATACCCACGAGCACAAATCGAGCTAAGTTACCCTACAAACCGCACCTGTAGAAAACCAAAAAAAAATATGACATCACAACATGATCTGGAACCAATAGCATAGCATACGGACGCATGCGCCATGGTTCATTACTGCCCCAACATGCCCAACACAGGGCCCCATCTACTTCTTTCAATGCAGGAGGAGAAAGAAACAAAGCAAGCTTTCACGACTACGACGACTCCTGAGGAGGCTCGGCCCCGGCAGCACCCAAGCTCAGTCGGAGTCTTTCCTCCCTGTTTTTCACCGAGACGCGCCTGTGGATTCGGCCGTCGCCCTTCCCGTTTCGAGCCCGGCGGCCTTGGCAGCTCGTCGCAGTCGCCGTCGCTCGTACTCCTGCCCATAAGAGGAAAGCCCCCGCTGATGGATCCGCGTGGCCATCTGCCAAGGTCAAGCTCACGCCAAGCAACGGCGCCGTCGTTTCGTCAATCAATCGTCGCTGTCCGTTCTTCGGGCAGCCCCCCGGCGCCGGCCGCCTTCCCCCGAAGACCCTGACGTAGTAGGGTCGCGGCGCCGTCATACCAGAAGTGGAGGCTGCACCCTCCATGCGGCCAACCGCGCCGCAGGCAAATGGCTAACCAAACCCCGCGGTTCAGGAACCGTTGCCATTCTGCGGTGACTTTCGACAATCCACACCATGAATGCCCTTGCCTGCAGTAGCCGTGCGGCCTGCAACTAGAGGCCGCCAAGTCTCTCCAGGCGGCAGCGCACTCAACCGAACGGAGCGCGACAGCTTGGGAAACCAGATGGTCCGCTGGCCTCTTCGACCACACGACGAACCTCCGGGGTGCGTTTTGGCTGAGTGGGAAGCGCGGTCGTGGTGGCCGTACGATGGCGCCGCGCGCCTCCCCTTCTCACCGAGGTTGCCCCCCGCTCCGTGGCAGGCTTCCGCCGCGACTGCCAGTGGCATCTGTCTGCCCTTCGAAGAGCTCTCCCTCTCGCCCCCCCGAGGCCCGCTACCGAATTCGTTGCAATGTTTTCCGTTCGCGGGGTCTCCCCACCGCCTCTCTTGGGCGGCAGCGAGTCGGGCTTTCCATCCCTTGGGGGCCTCCCCTTCTTCCACCATTGAAAACCCTCCTCCCGGTGCCATGAGGCTTCGATGAGATTGGGGGGACAAGAAGGAAGAAGAAGGAAGCAAGCGGCGTGGAAGACGGCGATGAGCAGGGGCTCCGCCACCCACCTTCCCCTCTTTAATAGCCAGAGGGAGGCCAACACCGACGCCTCCACGTCTCACGTAATATGATCTTTTTTTTGCGTCCAGCGCTGTTGGTCAGCCGAACGTTTTGCCGACAGCGTGGGGAAGTGGATACGCCGAACGTCCCATCAAGCACCAACGCGTCGACCGGGTCCGCAGGCGGTTGGGGCCCGTGCGCTTCGCCTTGGAGCCCTTTGGCTTCACCTCGAAGACAAGTCCCGAGCCGCCGCCTTGGGGCTGGGGGCTCTTGTCGGCGTCTGGGAACCAGGGTAACCCAGACGTGCCCTGCCTACGGCCCACAGCGTTCCTCCATTCTACGGCCTGGTACGGACAATCTTCAGCATCAACAAATCAAGAAGACCCTCGCGAGGGCCAAGCCTCGCGAGCGGCGTACGGCGTCAAACTCCAGAGGAAGCGTCCCTCCTTAGGCCGGCTCCAGAGGAGCGGAGAATTCTATGCAAGCCCCACCTTCGTGAGGTTTCAGATGAACGCAATCCTGATGACCAAGGCCGGCGGCGCCAGCCGGCGCAGTACACAGGTTGTCCTCTTTGGTGCTAGGAAGCAAGCGCCAGGCGCAGAGTCCCGAGGATCAACCCAGGTTTTCCATTCCCCATGGATACAGACCAGGAAGGCAGGACGAGTCATCGCCGTACCCCAACCACGACATCACAACACGAAGCTTTGCAGCGACGACACCTTTCGTCAGATAAATGTACTACTGTCTCCTTCAAACTTGGCCGTTGTGGGATCCCTGCCTGCCTTGTTTTTTGGGGGAAGAGGACCTGCCACTATAAATATAGTAGCCACCACCAATAGTAGGGGACGGATTCAATCGATCACCCCCCCCGGACCGGAGCTCCACACCAACACAAACACGACCTCCCTGAGGTTTTTCCCTCCTCTTTACTAGTTCATCCTCCGCCCACCTCGAGGCCATCCACCACAAAGCAGGAGTAGGGTTTTTACACCGCAAGTTGGCCGAACCGGGTTCACTACTGTGTCCCTTTCCTTTTCAGTTCATTCGGCTAGTCCGTGAGAATTTTCTGCTAGTTGGCCCAATGACTGGGGAGATTTGAGTTCTTCGCACGCACCCCAGAGTTCGAACTTTCTTTGGGTCTGCGGAGCCCTGAATCCGACCCTGTAACACCCCCCTTGTATTAAGCTACAGAGATCACCCCCCCTTTTGAATGATGCCATGTCACATGATTATAGTGCATAATCATCATTAGCATCATGTTGCATTTTCCACTCCTAGTCAATTCAAATTTCATGAAAGTGGGATATAAAAGTTGGTCCAACATAGAAATTAAAATGTCGATAAATAACAAATATCCAGGGCTAATTCTAAAATTTGGAAACACATCCATGTGGAATTGGATAAGTGACTCGAACAACCCCGAACAGTGGATGAGATACTATTTAAATACCATTTATTAAATCTGAAATAAAAATAATTGATTAGTTTTGTCCAAACTAATTTTAGTGTTAAGAATAATGCAAATGTATTTAATGAAATAGGTCACACTTTTTTACAAAAACCAGTTGAGGCCTAACATTTAACAGTCGAGAAAAAGAAACATAAAAAGAAAAAAAAAAGAGAGCAACACCCCCCCCCCCCCGACTGGGCTCGTCCCCGCAGCACCGGGCCGCCATGCCGCCAGCCGCACCTACCTTAGCCGCCAACCCCCCCCGTCCCAAACCTAACCCTACCCCCGATCCCCCCCCCCATCCCCCTCGACTCTCCTCCTCCCCCCCCATCTGATCGGGCGCAGGCCCCATCCCGTCCGCCTCGTCGTCGACCTGAGCGGCCGGGCTCGCCGTACGCCGCCCCCGTCGCCGCCGTCCCCTTCGTCAGCCCCCACCGCGCCGATCCAGATCGGGATCGGGATCGCGGAACGACCCGGTCCTCGGTCGCGGCGACGACCGCGCCGCCCTCGCGCCTCGCCGTTTTGGACGCCGCCGCCGATCCCGCTCTCCCCTCGCACCCGGCCGGCTCCCTCGACTCGCTCGCACCCTACGCTCCCCGGACCCCCGCGCTTCCGATCTCCCTCTCCGCACTACTCCACCGTCCGGGAGCTCTCCCTCGCCGGTCTGCCTCGTCTACGTCGCCGCTTGTCCCCGCGGCCTGCCTCCCCATCCGCCTTCGTCCCCTACAGTCGACCACCCCCGACCCCCCGCTGCCCTTCCGCCCTACGGATCCCGGTGAGGCCTCGGCCTCTCCCCCCCTCTCTGCTCGCGCACGCGCCCTGCGCGCACCGCAGCCTCTCGCCGCGCTCTGCCGCACGCACTTCGCTCCTGCGCCGCCCACTGTGCCTCGCTCGCTAGATCTCGTCCTGCTTCTCTCTCTCGTTCCCAACCTCCCTGCTTCCTTCCCCCCGCCCTCCCCCCCACCCCTCTTCTCCCTCCTCTCCTACCTCCTCCCTCTTCCATCTCCCACCACCTTCGCATTCCTCCCTCTTCCTCTCGCAATCCACGCTCTCTCCTCCCCGCTCCTCTTCCCCTCCTTTTCCACGGAGCTCTGCCTTCTGATCCCTTCTCGCCTTCCTCCTCAAGGTTTAGTCTGTCATCCGTGCGTTCCCCTTTGGGAACCCGGACATGTCACGCTCCCGAACGGTGTGCACGCCCCGACATGTCCGCCCCTTGGCCCCACTGCCCATTGTGGGCCCCTCGAACCACCTGTGACGGCTGACGAATGGGGCCAGCACGGCCCAGAAACCGTTTTCAAGAAATAGATATAAAAAATAAATAATTAAAATAATTAAATTAATTTATTAATTAATTAAATTATTATAATCCCTGATTCAGGTTAATCTATTACTGTTGTGTTAATTCAACATAATTAGTAATTAACTTCATTAAACTGCTTACGTCAGCATGATGGTCATGTGCTTGACGTCATCAATTACTGTTTTCGGAAATGTTGAAATTAAATAATTAAATTAAAATTTCAGAAATTAATAAAAAACTTTGAAGAAAATCACGATCTTTTTAATTTAAAAAAACCGTAACTCCGATGAAAATACTTTGTACATGAAATTGCTAGAACGACGATACAACCCGAATACATCCTCCGTATTCCCGTCAGGATCCGCCCGCACTATGAGAACGTTGAAATTTTAGACATATTCCGAAAATGAATAGTGTCCACTTTATTCAAATAAGCCGAATAAATTCCTAAATTAACTAATCGCTTAGTTAGGCCCTGTATATCACCCCGGCATATCCTTTAGACATGTCATGCATCCCTGTTGCATTATTGCCGTGTTTTTACTGTTTCTTGCCCCCCTCGTCTGCTTCGGTGACTACGAAGACCGACGCAGCTTGCTGTGCCCCCACCGACTTACGTTGTTGACGACCCCTACTTGCCAGAGCCACCCAGCAGCCCCCCCCTTGATCACCATAATATCGCCTATTCTTCTACCTCTATAACTGCTTGCATTAGAGTGTGGTAGCATGATCTGCTTCGGTTTTAATCCTATTCTGCTGCATAGCCTGTCATTGTTGCTACTGTTGTTGATACCTTACCTGCAACTCCTAAAGGCCTAGTGGTAGGATGCAAAACTAGTTTTATCATCATTGGCCCTGCATTCTTTTGTCATTCACTGCCCCTTGCTATAATATCGGGCCGTGATCACTCCCGGGAGGTGATCAACGGGTGTCATACTAATACATATATGCATACTAATACAGATGGGGTGACTAAGTCGGGGCGGCTCGACGAGTACCCGCGAGTGATTCACGGATTGGGGGCTGAAGGACCTTTGTCCCAACGGCCGTTTAGTGGATCTTTGTGGCGTAGCGACAGGGCAGTTGAGACCTACCTAGGAGACAGGTGGGCCAAGCCCCTGGTCGGCGTTTCCGCAGTTTACTTTTTCTAATACACGCTTAACAGATTGGATATTTGATCTGAGTTCCTGGCACTGGCCCTACTCCGCACTACACACAACGCGTGAGTATTTATGGGTATCCCGGGCGTCTGGTATCTCAGCTGAAGCCTTCTTGACGTCAGCGACTGAGCGCGCGCGCCGTGTTGGAATGCGCAACGTACCGGCCGTGATCGGTGTTGGTTGGCTAGGTCTGCTCGCGGCCGCGTTACCAACGTGCCGGAGCGCACGGGGCGATGGGCCCATACTCCCGAGTGCCTAGGATTAGTCGGCGTGCTGACCCTTTGTTGAGCTAGGTGGGCTGCCACCGACGTGTGGATCTTCCGAGGCCGGCATGACCCAGTAAAAGTGGTGGTCCGGGCCAAAGGAATCGGGGGGGGGAGCGTGGTGGGGATATGTGGTGCATCCCCGCAGGGAGTGTTATCTCTTCTAATAGCCGTGTCCCCTCCGGTAAAAGAGACCGGAGTGTATTCCGACTCATGAACAACTAGAAAATGGATACTTAATAAACCCACCTTACAAGTGACAGATATAACCCGGTGGTCCGCTCTCTCGCATGGTGGGCGACGAGAGGATCCGACGGGTAGGATATGCATAAATACGTTGTTGTTTTGGTTACTTCCAACTAATCCTATTCTATTTGCTTCACGATGGCGGCCGCCAGAAGCGTCATCTCGACATGACTAGCTATCCCCCCCTGAATTCCCTGGCAGTTCTAGTTCAGTCCACCGATATTGTGCCTCTTTACACCATTACCATGCATATTAGATGATCCTTGCTTGCGAGTACTTTGGATGAGTACTCACGTTGCTTTTCCCCCTCCTTTCCCTCCTCCTTTCCCTTCTGGCTGGTTTGCGCAACCAGTGTTTGAGCCCAGGAGCCGAACGCCACCTTCGACGACTACTACCATCCAGACGGAGCTACAACTACGTCCAGGCACGCCGACGACAGGATAGTTAAGAGGATCCCAGGCAGGAGGGGCCCCCGCCCTGCGCCTTTCAATCTGTGTATCCCTGTTGGTGCTAGCCATCTTATTGCACCTTGTTTAACAACCTATGTCTGTACTCAGATATGTTTGCTTCCGCTGCCAGTCGGTCTATGATCGAGCATTTGTATTCGAGCCTCGTGCCCCTGGCTTGTATTATGATCTTGTTGACTTATTTATTTTCGAAGATTTTATGGTGTTGTTGGGATATCTTCCCGTGAGTCCTGATCTTGAATCGTAACGTTGCCCGTGCATGATTCGTGTTACGATCGAGCCCGGGGCGCCACACAGTTTGTATGACAAAGATATCCGACTTGCCTGTAAGAAATTCCCCCTTTCCAATTCCCTTGGGCCGAAAGTTTTGAGCTCTAGACAAGAAAACCGTTTTTTACTAACTTGGCTGTGTGGCTTACGGGCCCACATTGCAACGGGTGGTATTAGGTCTTTTATTTCCTCGTCTATCACCTGGGACTCTGATCTCTCTTCTACTCGGTTAAAATGAAGTTTACTAACGGCCACACTTTAGGATCTCGTAAATTCTGTCACCCGGAGAGCGGATATATTCTAATGGCGATTGTCCCTGTCGTTGAATCTGATTAGTCGGATAAATCACGTTTCCTTTCCATTGTTTTTGTTTAACCTTTCTCTCCGAGTTGGTATTATACTATACTCCGATTTTCATTCGATAAGACCGTATTCCTGCATCTGAGTGTGCAACACGGATAGTAGGATCCTGCAAGTTGAGATCGATCTTCTTCGGTTGTTTCTCTAAACTCGACTTGAGGTTGGGTTATCACCAATCCGTGTCCGTCGAAGAGATATTCCGAAGACTGCATTCTTTAACTCGTTATGGCTCTTAACGAGTACACAATTCATGTCGTTGGGGGTTTAACAAACGCTCTCAGCTACATTCTCTTCTCCCCCGCCGATGAATTTTCTATTGCATGGATACACTTGACAAGTTCGTCGTGGTTTACTTGATGCTATCCTAGTTATACCTCCCAAGAACAAAGAGGACATGCTGAACATCTCTTTCACTTGTTCTGAGAAACTTCGAGAGCATCAACTATATGCTAAGTTTTCCCAAGTGTGAATCTGGCTTCCCGAAGTAACAACCTCCCTTGGGCAGTCATCTCCAGGATGGTATTGCCGGTCAACAACCCGACAGTTCAGGCTATTCTTGATTGGGCTTCCCTCCAAGAACGTCAGCAAGTTTCGAAGTGTTCCTCTCTGGACTCGCCAGCTATTTGCCCGTCGATTTGTCCGAGAACCTTCTCCAAGATCGCCAGCCCCTGACTAACCTGCTCATAAGAAAGGCGTCAAGTTCGATTGGGCTGAAAAGTGTCAGGAAAGTTTCCAGACCGCTCAAAGACAAAGCGACTTCTGCCCCAGTGCTTGCCCCTCCCTGATTCCTCAGAAGGATTTTTGTCATCTATTGGGATGCATCCCGTCAAGGATTAGGCGTGTCCCTAAAAGCAAAGACCCAGCAGAGTAATTGGCTTATGCTTTTCGCGTCAATTGCGTTCCGCACGAAGAGAATTACCCATTACATGACCTCGAGCTTTGCTGCCATCATCCATTCAACTAAAACCGTGGCGACATTACTTCTCGGTGAATTCGTTGCGAGATCTACAACCGATCATAAATCAAAGTTCTGAAGTATTCTGTTCACTCAGGCCAACCTGAAAACCTCCCGTCAACAGAGTGATGGAGACCGTAAGCGGATGTTAACTAAACTTGGGGTATTTCTTATACCCTGGCAGGCTAATGGTAATGGCCGGCCTTGATCCGTAAGTCTTCTATTGCGTCACTCTCCAGTTTCACGAAGTTTCAAAACCTTGCGCTTATGAGAATTCAGAAGCTGATATCCACATTTGTTCCCCCCTGGCCCTCGCTCCCCCCCCCTGAAGGTTTCCCTACAAAATGAACCTTCCACGTTGTTTCCAGGGTTCTCTTATACCTGGTTTTGCTAAACCAGATCTCGTGGACAGCATCAAGAACGCTGCATGGTTATGACCTCCTCAAGCCCCAGATTAAGCGCTATCCCTCGCTGAAGGAAAAGGCCCTTCGTTCTTCACTATTGATGATACTGGCACATTTGTTCTTTAAAATCGTCCTAGTGGTCCCCTCTAAAAGGTAACCTGGGTTTGACTCAGGAGGTCATGCAAGAAGCTCACGACACTCCGTTGTCCCCTATTCATGATCCCGGCAGTACCAAGATGTACCAAGACATCCGTCAAATATCTGGTGGTCAACTGGAAGGCAAGAAATTGCGTCGCTATGTTGCTGATGTGATTTTTGCCGTCCGCTCAAATCAGAACTCAAAGGCCCGCGGACTCCTGTCAACCAATTGCTGTTCCTGAATGGAGTGGGACCATGTTGAAATGGACTTTATCACTCTGGATTTTTCCCCCAAATCACAGAAAGGTAATGATGCTATTCTTGTCGTCATTGACCGACTTTCCACCAGTTGCCCATTTTCTAGAGCCGTCAAAGAGACATCAATGCGCTAGTCAGCAGCTTCGCACTCCTCTCCCTGTCCAGATGTTTTCCCACTTCACGGGTATTATCCACTGGTTATCAGTTTCAGAACCGGGCAGCTTATTCACTTCCAAGATCTGGCTCTTCCAAGAAGCTATGTGAACTCATCCTGTCCTTCGCACCGCTTTTTCAACACCCTCAGTCTCAAGGACAAGTTGAACGAGTCAACCAAGTTCTCGAGACATGCTTCGAGCTTGTGTCCCATATCTTCGTAAGGAGATGGAAGAATCTCTCCCATAATGCCCGACTTCCTCTTACATAACAGCTATCAAGCCAGTCTGACAGATGGCCCCTTTGAAGTATTGTACGACGAAAGTCCGAACCCCTCTAAATTGGTCCGAAAACTAGGGAACGTCCCACTCTTCGTATCCGGATATATCCCACTTGCCGAAGATCAAGTTTCGCGTTGTCCGCGAGCATTTGAAAGACTGCTCAGTCACGTCCAAAGAGTCATATGCCGCAAACACAAAGATATGGTCTATCACCTAGCGCAAGGCTTTATCTCGAGTCAACACCGATGAAGGTACACCCGATTCGGGATCAAGGGCAAGCTAGCTCCTCGCTATAATGGTCCTTTCACTGTTCTTGAAAGCGTGGAGAGGAGTGGCATACATGTTGGAACTTCCTTCCACCGAACCTTTTCTCAGGTTCCACGATGTGTTTCCACGTATCACAATCCGCCGCTGCTCTTCACGACCCCTTCCTCGGAGTAATCACGAATTGTTTGGGGGCTTGAACTTAACTGCATGCAACAAACCTCTCTTTATAAAGAGCATCCACGGTCCGCATTCCCTCGATCACGCCGAGCGTCGACAGCCATAGAGGTTTATCAAAGTTCCTCAAGGTTCGTGGTCAACCATTCTGACGATGAAGCCAACTGGGAACGCGAGGATCAAAGTCTTCCCGCGTGAATACCATCCCCGCATTTTGTTTCTTTCTAACCCTCCAATAACAAACAAATCTCAAGGGAACGAGATTTTCCTTGTAGTGGAGGAGATTGTAACACCACCCACACTCTTTTTAATCTACAAGATCACCCTTTTTGATGAGGCCATATGTCACATGTTATAGTGCAAATATCATTAGCATCATAGTTGCATTTTTCAAAACTGCTCCTAAGTCAAATTTCTCAAATTTAAATGAAAGTTGGGAAATAACGAAGTTTGTCCAACATAGAAAATTAGAAATGTCAATAAAATAACAAATATTTCCAGAGGCTATTCTAAAATGAAACCAACAATCATTTGGGCATTGGATAAGTGACTCCGAACAACCCTCGAACAGTGGATGAAGATAATATGTAAAACCATTTATTTAAATCTTAAATAAATATGTGAATTATGTTTTGTTCCAATACAATTTTAGGTGTGTAAGGAATAATGCATGGTATTTACTTGCAAGATGA
>CM022300.1:328901296-329032180 GCA_011799875.1 Thinopyrum elongatum | reverse complement strand
GGGGGGGGGGGGGTTTCCTTTTTTTTTCTTCTTCTGTTTTCTTTTTCTTTTTCTTTATTCATTTTCTCTTTTCTCAGTTTAGTAAATATGCAGGCCACATATTGAATTTTCTAAAACATAACAATTGCTCCAACAAATACTAGGTATTATCTACTACTACCAAAAATTGGTTTGGAGTCAACTTGAGTTCACCTAATTTTTATAATAAATAATATGCATTAATCCTCACAGTTTTAATTATGTTAGAGCCACCTAATTATTTTATTATTTGTTGGTTTCAATTTTAGACTAGCCTCTGCAATATTTGTTATTTATCGAACATTTTAGTTTTTATGTTGGACAACTTTCATATTTCACTTTCATTTAAATTTGAATTTGACTTAGGAGTTGAAATGCAATATGATGCTAATGATGATTATGCAGTGTTAACCTCGCTGACATGTCATTATCAAAAGTGATTACTGTTGCTAATCACCGGGGGTGTTACAACCCCCCTGGCCCAACTGGGCCAAACGGCCCAGCCAGGCCGGCCCATCCCCCGGCCTATATGGCCTCCCCAGAGACCCCGAAACCCTAATTCCCCCCCACTCTCCCTGGCGCCCACCCTCTCCCCAATCTGGACGCGTCGCCCCCGACCCCGTCGTCATCGCCGACGCCCGGCGCCGCCCCACTGCCGTCGCCTCGCGCCGGATCGACCTCGCCGTGGCCTCCTCATATCCTCCCCACGGGTCGCCCCTGAGCCTCGCCGCCCGCTTCTCTTCAACGCTGGTGAGGCGATCGGCCTCTCCCCCTCGATCTCTGTCGCCGGCGCCTTCCACCGCCCGCCCGCGCGCTCACCACGTCGGCTGCCGCGCCCCGGCGCCCCTGAACGCGCCCACGGCCGCGGCCCCGCGCCCCGTCTCCCTCGCTCACCGCGCACGAGCGCTCGGCTCCCGTCCTGTCGCTCGCCCCCGCGGGCCCCCGCCGCGCCCAGCTCGCCCGCTTTCGCCTGCGCCCCGGTGCCTTGCATCACGTGCGCCTGCAGCCGCCGCGACGGCTCCCGCCATGGCTGTTGCCGCTCCTGCTACCGGCTGCTGCTGCGCTGCTTGCCGCTGCCGCTTACTCTGCCTGCCACTGCTGCTAGTCCCCCCGCCGGCGCTGGTTGCTGCTGCTGCCTCTGCCTGCTGCCGCGCCACTCCGCCCCCACCGCTGTCGCCGCACCCCCCCGCCGCCTACCTCGCCGCCCCGTCCGCCCTGCCACAACCGCCGGCGGCCGCGCCGCTGGCCAGCGCCCGGGCACGCCCCTGGCCGCGCCCGCGTGCTCACCCGCTCCAGCTGCCCGTCGCGCCCGTTCGGGCGACGCCGCACACGTCGCCCGCTAACGCCCGCCCCGTGTGGCCTTTTGGCCCACTGACGGATGGGCCCCGCCCCATGTGTCTATGACACAGGGGCCCCACTGCACGGAGCGAAATAAAAAAAATGAAAAAGAAAATAAATTAATAAAATTAATAATTAATTAAGTTAATTAATTCTCTTTAATTAAACTAATTAATTAGTTAGTCTAATTAATCTGTGGTTAGTCTAATTAAACCTTAATTAATCTTAACCGACCGCTGATGTCGTGCTAACGTCATGATGATGTCAGCCTACACTGTTCTGGATAATGTTGGACTGAATGATTAAATAAATTCCAGAAAATAATTAAAACTTTAGAAAATCATATAAAATAATCCGTAAATCCGATGACAATAATTTATATTTGAAAGTTGCTCAGAATTTCGATACGAATCTGAATACGCCCTCAGTATTCCTGTCAGATGCCCCTAGCTATATGAACATGGAACTTTTAGACCGATTTCAATAAATGAATAGTGCCCAACTTTAATTAAATAAATCCGGATAAATTCCTAAATTAACTAAATTATTTAGTTAGGCAGTAGAACACCCCGGCATATCATTTAGACATGTCATGCATATTGTTTGCATTTTTGCCGTGAATTTATTGTTTCTCTCCCCCCTCCTTCTCTCTCGATAGACACCGAGACCGACGCCGTTGCAGCTGAGTACGACTATGCTACAGACGAGCAGCCCGTTGACGACCCCTCTTTCTTGCCAGAGCAACCAGGCAAGCCCCCCCCTTGAGCATCCAGATATCGCCCATTCCATTTGTCTTGCTTGCATTAGATTTTGCTACTATTAATGTTTGCTCCTATTCTGATGCATAGCCTGCTTTTGTAACCTGTTTATTGCTACCTTACCTGCCTATGTTAAACTGCTTAGTATAGGTTGGTAGTGAACCATCAGTGATGCCACCACCTTACCCTTGTTGCCACTGCTTAATCATCGATGACTCGATCAATGTGATCGTCGACCAGAGACCGACACATCACTTCACCACCTTCGTTGTACGACTCTGCATAGTTACTATCGAGTGCCGAGGGTAATACCTCGTAACGCACTCCTGATGAATACTCTGCAGTGTAGCTGTTCGGTCATGGTCATCGAGGGTGATTCCTCCTTCTCCACTTCCGATACGACTGCGTCGTGCAACCCCTTAGTGTGAACCTCGAGGGTGATGCCTCATACGTTCACCCTGATAATTTCGTCGAGTGGAATTCACCGAGGGTGATTCCTCGGGTTTCCCCCTTGATGTTATGACCACACGGTTATTTTGACCTTTGTTACAGGCGGGTCGACCCTGATGGGTACCCGCAGGGGATCTATGATGTCGGGTGTGCCAGAAGGGCACTCGAGTGTGATATTGTGGCGGAGCTTCAGAAACTCTGATTGTCTTCGCGTGTTACTAAATGAGCATATCGGATTTGGGTATTTGATCTGAGTGGGTCGACATGCCCTATACACACTACCACCACGCGAGATTATGATTTATGGGGCCCTCTACGTCGTACGTTTCTCCCGAAAGCTCTTCAGACGTCACGGTTCACCGTGCGGGTTGAATGTCGGGAATGGGCTTGATACTTCACTGATGAGTTCAGTGTCGTGCCTGCACCCCGGCCAGTCTCGCAACTTGCAGGGTGCCCAGGGCGATGGCCCAAGACCTCTGGGTGCATAGGTTAGTCCGGCGTGCTGACCTCTCTACTGAGCCTAGGTAGGGCGCTGCTTCGTGTTGATCTTCTGAGGCCGGGCATTACCCAGCAAGTGTGTCCGACCAGAGTTGATCGAGCGTGTTGGGTAACAGTAGTGCACCCCTGCAAGGAAGAATAGTCTATCGATAGCCGGTCCTACGGTAAAGGACGCTCAGTTTGTATATCCCGATCTACTACTTGAACTAGATACTTGTTACTTAATTGAAGCTTCCGGATCGCTTTCTCGCAGGGAGTCGAGGAAGGATCTCTAAGTTGTACTTCAACATGTTTGCTTAATAAAATGCTATTCTACTCTCTTCTATTGCTACAAGATGGTGGCTTCGTGAAGATGTTTGAAGATGCTAGTCTTCGATAGGACTAGGCCTTCTCTCTATTCTGGCATTTCTGCAGCCCAGTCCACATATACAGCCTTTCCCCTTTGATAATGTTGCATATGTAGTGTAGATCCTTGCTTGCTGAGTACTTCGGATGAGTACTCACGGTTGTTTTGTTACTTGTTTTTCCCCATACCCCCTTTGATGATACATCAGACGATGGAGCCCCGGAGCCGGATGCCACTTCAGGAGCTTACTACCAGGAGGGCCCAGACGGCACGTACTACTAGATCGAGCCAGCCGACTAGGAGTAGGATCGGAGGCTCCCAGGCAGGAGGCCTTCGCCTTTCGATCTAGAGTCATTGTTTGTGCTAGCCTTCTTAAGGCAAACCTTGTCTAACAATGTCTGTACTCAGATATTATTTGTATGACTGACTTGTGTATTCGGATCCTCGTGATCCCTGGTCTGTAATATTGTGGATCTCCGTTTAATTGTGTTTAGAGTTGTGTTGTGGTATCTTCCCGTGAGTCCCTGTGCTTGATCGTGCATTTTTTCGTGTATGATTAGTGCACGATTGAGCCGGGGGCATCACAGCCTCGTCGTCCGGTGCTCTCAGCTGGAACGGGGAGGCCCTGTAGCTGCCGAACACCGCCGCCCCTTTCCGCTTCGGGCTCCGCTGTTCTCCTCCGACTCCGGTGATGCTCGCTGCTGCTACTAACCTGTCGCCGGCTTTTCGTAGCCGCACGGTGAGCCTCGCCTCTCTCCCCTTCGTCTTTCCGCTGATGCTGCACCCGTAGTTGCCGTTCCCCATGTGCCCGAGCTCGCCTCCACAAAGCTTGTCACCGGCGAGACTCCGACGACCTTTTGGTCACGCGCGCACATCCAACGTCTTTGCATGCGCGCGTAGAGCCCACCTAGACATCTAGATGCTCGCTAGCGCCGCTTTTCGTCGAGATCCACCAAAGCCCGAACTCCGGCGTCCGCTCCGCCGCTCGCCGCTGTAGTTTCAGGCCGTTTCCGGCCAAACCACCGCCGTAGTTCGACGCGCGAGCGTGTGCCCGTTCAAACGCGAGTAGTCGCGTGCAAAACGGCCCTCTGTGGCGTTTTTCCAACGCGCTTCGGTGATCTGCCACCGCGAAAGTGGTCGTCGGCGCAACTCCGGTGCCGTGCTGACCTATCAAGGCGTGGGCCCTGGGGGCCCCGTTGACTGGGTTGACCCAGTCAACATGCTGACTGGGCAACCCACTGTCACTGACACGCGGGCCCCATCGTCTAATTAAATTAAATAAACATTTTTATAAATAAAATTAATTAGTCACTGACATGTGGGCTCAGATGCTAATTAACCTTGTTTAGTTAAAATAAAACTCTGTTAGCCCCTCTGTCTATGACAGGTGGGACCCACTGGTCTATTTGACCAGTCAGCGGGTCTGTTGACCACTGACATCATCGTGACGTCATGCTGATGTCTTATTCCTTTTCTGGAAATTCTGTTAATCCAAATAATTTCAGAAAATGTTTAAATCTTTAGAAATTCGTAGAAATTAAACCGTAGCTCGGATCGAAAAACTTTATACATGAAAGTTGCTCAGAACGCCGAGACGAATCCAATCGTGCTATCTGTTTCCATGTCGGGACCATCTACGGAGGTGAACCCACAACTTTTCAACCGTTTTTGGTAGATGAATAGTGCATATATACCGATTATTAAATCCAACTTTAATCCTAAAATAACTAAAATGATTTAGACAAGTCTTTAGGCAACCCTGCACTGCACGTTAGCATAGCATGCTCGGTGTTGCATTGTTTGCTGTGTATTTATCTGTTTCCTCCCCCTCTTCTCTCTCGGTAGACCCCAACGCCGACGTAGTTCCCGAGACCGACGCAGCTTAGGAGCCCGACGACACCGTTGACGACCTTGCCTTTGCCACAGAGCAACCAGGCAAGCACCCCCCTTTTTGAACATGCCTATATCGCCTAATCTCTTCTTTCTTGTGCTTGCATTAGAACTATTGCTGCTACTGCTTTACCTATTCTGATGCATAGTCTGTTTGTTGTAACCTGCTATTGATACCTTACCTGCTTATCCTAAACTGCTTAGTATAGGCTGGATAGAGACCCCAGTGACCCCACTTGTCCCGGTTACCCCGCTGGACCATCAGAAGACTCAACAACCAGGCCCCGGCACAGCACATCACCCCCTTAGTTGTACGACACTGCAGCATTACTATCAAGTGCCGAGAGAGATACCTCGTTTAGCACTTCTGATGTTAACTCTGTAGAGTAGCTATTCGGTCATGGTCATCGAGGGTGATTCCTCCTTCACCACTCCCGATAACGACGCCGTCGTGCAACACCTCAAGTGTGAACCTCGAGGGTGATTCCTCCTAAGTTCACCTTGATGACTACATCATGTGGGATCCGTCGAGGGTGATTCCTCAGGCTTTCCCCCTGGTGTTTGGACACACAGTTACTATGACTTTGACCATGAACCATGATAAAGTCGGGTCGGCCCTGAGGGGTACCCACGCGAGCATGTGATGCGATTGATGTGTAGCCGGGTGACCAGAGAGAGTACCCGCGAGATAATTACGAGGCGTGGCCAGGCATTCTTAGCCCTTGCCGCAAGTCCTCGAGACGGGGCGACGGGGTCACATCGATCGTGAGTCTCTGCTCGTTATCGCGCGCTCCTAATTCACTAATGGTTTGGATATTTGATCCGAGTGGGCCTCTGGCCTGATAGCACTAACCATCACGTGGGAACAGTTATGGGCACTCTGCTTCGTATGCATCAGCCGAAGCTTAATGGACGTCAGCGACTGAGCGGCGTGCGCTGGGTTGGACCGTGTTAAGCACCCTCTGTTGTACTGGAGGCTCCTAGGTCTGCTCACCGGCCGCGTACGCAACATGCAGGAGCGCCCGGGGCGATGGCCCAAGACCCCTGGGGGCATTGGTTTAGTCCGGCGTGCTGACCTCTCTGTTAAGCCTAGGTCGGGTTGCGGCGTATCGTTTGGCCGAGGCCGGGCATGACCCAGTAAAGTGTGTCCGGCCGGAGTTAATCGAGCGTGGTGTGTAAGTTGGTGCACCCCTGCAGGGAAGAAGTAATCTATGCATAGCCGGATCCATGGTAACGGACGCTCGGAGTTGTATCCCAATCGATACAACTAGAACTGGATACTTGAGATGAGATATGGAAACTAGGTCTCTGGGATTACTTTCTCGCAGGGAGTCGAGAAAGGATCTCTGGCCGAGGTTGATACTTAATGCTGCTACTACTTTATACTGTACTAATCTACACTCTTCTAATGCTGCAAGACCGCCGAAGATGCTAGTCTTCGATAGGACTAGGCCTTCTCTCTATTGTGGCATTTCTGCAGCCCAGTCCACATATACATCCTCTCTTTGAAAATGTTGCATATGTAGTGTAGATCCTTACTTGCTGAGTACTTCGGATGAGTACTCACGGTTGCTTTGCTTCCTCTTTTTCCCCTTTTCCCTTTTTGATGCAACCAGACGATGGAGCCCCAGAGCCAGCTGCCCCCACCGACGACTACTACTACCACCCCGAGGGTGGTTACTACTACGAGCTTGCCGATGACCAGGAGTAGGATCCGAGGGTCCCAGGCAGGAGGCCTGCGCCTTTCGATTGTAGCTTTTGTTTTGCCCTGCCTTTCTAAAGGCTTATCTATTTCTGTTTCATATCTGTACTCAGATATCTGATGCTTCCGCAGACGCTTGTATGCGAGCTTAAGTATTCGAGCCCTCGAGGCCCCTGGCTTGTAATATAAAGCTTGTATGACTTTATTTATGTTTTAGAGTTGTGCTGTGATTCCTTCAAGTGAGTCCTTAGGGTTGATCGTGTGCATTTGCGTGTATGATTAGTGCATGATTAAGCCGGGGTTGTCACAATGCATGAATCATGATTTATTAGAATACTCTATGTGCTTCACTTATATCTTTTGAGCTAGGCAATTTTGCTCTAGTGCTTCACTTATATCTTTTTAGAGCACAGTGGTGGTTTTATTTTATAGAAATTGTTGAACTCTCATGCTTCACTTATGTTATTTTGAGAGTCTTTAGACAGCATGGTAATTTGCTTTGGTTATAAATTTAGTCCTAATATGATAGGCATCCAAGAGGGATATAATGAAAACTTTCATATAAAGTGCATTGAATACTATGAGAAGTTTGATTCCTTATGATTGTTTTGAGATATAGAGATGGTAATATTAGAGTCATGCTAGTGAGTAATTGTGAATTTGAGGAATACTTGTGTTAAAGTTTGTGATTCCCGTAGCATGCACGTATGGTGAACCGTTATGTGATGAAGTCGGCGCATGATTTATTTATTGATTGTCTTCCTTATGAGTGGCGGTCGGGGACGAGCGATGGTCTTTTCCTACCAATCTATCCCCCTAGGAGCATGCTGTAGTACTTCATTTCGATAACTAATAGATTTTTGCAATAAGTATGTGAGTTCTTTATGACTAATATTGAGTCCATGGATTATACGCACTCTCACCCTTCCACCATTGCTAGCCTCTCTAGTGCCGCGCAACTTTCGCCGGTACCATACACCCGCCATATACCTTCCTCAAAATAGCCACCATACCTACCTATTATGGCATTTCCATAGCCATTCCGAGATATATTGCCATGCAACTTTCCACCGTTCCGTTTATTATGACACGCTTCATCATTGTCATATTGCTTTGCATGATCATGTAGTTGACATCGTATTTGTGGCAAAGCCACCGTTCATAATTCTTTCATACATGTCACTCTTGATTCATTGCACATCCGGGTACACCGCCGGAGGCATTCATATAGAGTCATATTTTGTTCTAAGTATTGAGTTGTAATTTTTGAGTTGTAAGTAAATAAAAGTGTGATGATCTTCATTATTAGAGCATTGTCCCATGTGAGGAAAGGATGATGGAGACTATGATTCCCCCACAAGTCGGGATGAGACTCCGGACGAAAAAAAAGAGGCCAAAAAAATGAGAAGGCACAAATAAAAAAAATGAGAGAAAAGGGACAATGTTACTATCCTTTTACCACACTTGTGCTTCAAAGTAGCACCATGATCTTCATGATAGAGAGTCTCCTATATTGTCACTTTCATATACTAGTGGGAATTTTTCATTATAGAACTTGGCTTGTATATTCCAATGATGGGCTTCCTCAAATTGCCCTAGGTCTTCGTGAGCAAGCGAGTTAGATGCACACCCACTTAGTTTTCTTTTGAGCTTTCATAAACTTATAGCTCTAGTGCATCCGTTGCATGGCAATCCCTACTCACTCACATTGATATCTATTGATGGGCATCTCCATAGCCCGTTGATACTCCTAGTTTATGTGAGACTATCTCCTTCTTTTTGTCTTCTCCACAATCACCATATTGTATTCCACCTATAGTGCTATGTCGATGGCTCACGCTCATGTATTGCGTGAAAGTTGAAAATGTTTGAGAACATCAAAAGTATGAAACAATTGCTTGGCTTGTCATCGGGGTTATGCACGATTTGAATATTTTGTGTGATGAAGATGGAGCATAGCCAGACTATATGATTTTGTAGGGATAAGCTTTCTTTGGCCATGTTATTTTGAGAAGACATAATTGCCTTGTTAGTATGCTTGAAGTATTATTGTTTTTATGTCAATATTAAACTTTTGTTTTGAATCTTATGTCTCTAAACATTCATGCCACAATAAAGAAAATTACATGGATAAGTATGTTAGGTAGCATTCCACATCAAAAATTCTGTTTTGATCATTGACCTACTCGAGGACGAGCAGGAATTAAGCTTGGGGATGCTTGATACGTCTCCAACGTATCTATAATTTTTGATTGTTCCATGCTATTACATTATCTGTTTTGGATGTTTTATATGCATTAATATGCTATTTTATATTATTTTTGGGACTAACCTATTTACCTAGAGCCCAGTGCCAGATTTTGTTTTTTCCTTGATTTTTAGCTTCGTGGAGAAGGAATACCAAACGGAGTCCAAACGGAATAAAATCTTCGCGATGATTTTTCTTGGCCCAGAAGACACCCAGGAGACTTGGAGATGAAGTCGGAGGAGCCACGAGGCGGCCACAAGGGTGGAGGGCGCGCCCAGGGGGTAGGGCGCGCTCCCTGCCTTGTGGCCCCCCCGTGACCCTCCTGACCTAATTCTTTCGCCTATATATTCACATATATTCCCAAACCACCAGAGGCATCCACGAAAACACTTTTCCACCGCCGCAACCTTCTGTACCCGTGAGATCCCATCTAGGGACCTTTTCCGGCACCCTGCCGGAGGGGGATTCGATCACAGAGGGCTTCTACATCAACCCTATTGCCCTTCCGATGAAGCATGAGTAGTTTATCTCAGACCTACGGGTCCATAGCTAGTAGCTAGATGGCTTCTTCTCTCTCTTTGATTCTCAATACCATGTTCTCCTCGATGTTCTTGGAGATCTATTCGATGTAATACTTTGTTGCGGTGTGTTTGCTAAGATCCGATGAATTGTGGATTTATGATCAGATTATCTATGAATATTATTTGAATCTTCTCTGAATTCTTTTATGCACGATTTGATATCTTTGTAATTCTCTTTGAACTATTAGCTTGGTTTGGCCAACTAGATTGGTTTTTCTTGCAATGGGAGAAGTGCTTAGCTTTGGGTTCAATCTTGCGGTGTCCTTTCCCAGTGACAGTAGGGGCAGCAAGGCACATATTGTATTGTTGCCATCGAGGATAAAAAGATGGGGTTTACATCATATTGCTTGAGTTTATTCCTCTGCATCATGTCATCTTACTTAATGCGTTACTCTGTTCTTCATGAACTTAATACTCTAGATGCAGGCAGGAGTCGGTCGATGTGTGGAGTAATAGTAGTAGATGCAGAATCGTTTCGGTCTACTTGACACAGACGTGATGCCTATATTCATGATCATTGCCTTAGATATCGTCATAACTTTGCGCTTTTCTATCAATTGCTCGGCAGTAATTTATTCACCCACAGTATTATTTGCTATCTTGAGAGAAGCCTCTAGTGAAACCTATGGCCCCCGGGTCTATTTTCCATCATATAAGTTTTCGATCTACTAATTTCCATTATATAAGTTTCCGATCTACTATTTTGCAATCTTTTACTTTCCAATCTATGAACCAAAAATATTTACTTTATCTTTTATTTAGTTTCATCTATATCTATCAGATCTCACTTTTGCAAGTAACCGTGAAGGGATTGACAACCCCTTTATCGCGTTGGGTGCGAGTTGTTTGATTGTTTGTGCAGGTATTCGGTGATTTGTGCGTTGTCTCCTACTGGATTGATACCTTAGTTCTCAAACTAAGGGAAATACTTATCTCTACTTTGCTGCATCACCCTTTCCTCTTCAAGGGAAAAACCAATGCAAGCTCAAGAAGTAGCAACCACAAATACATCACACATGATATATAAACACTTGTTACAAACTAAAAGATCTGGCATCTGCTCAAAGGTTTCTTCATCAACCTATAGAATAAGAAAAATAGGCAAGTTAAACATTTATTAATAAAATGGTATTTTGAAATTGAATTATACTACAATGTAATTAATATTTATAGTTTTGCATACCAAAAGGTTTTCACTAACAATCCCTTATTCAGTAGTTTCAACACTTCATTCCTCATCCTCGTTTCCATCGATGACACCTGGGGACATAGAAAGTTGTATATGTATAAGTCAAATATATTTATCAAAGAAGAAATAATTATGAATGTTTATTAATTTTACTTTGCTGCTATCTTGGGACATAGAAAGTTGTATATGGATAGATTGCTCTTGTAACTTCAGCACCAAATACCTTTGGTGCTATAGCATTTGCAAGATCTAGCTCATAGATTCCGGTGCTTGTCCTAATAAGTATTTTCTCACGATCATCATAAATATGAACTATCACCCCATGTGGCCTCCAACATACATGTGGTGTTGCAGTAAATGGTATTTTGTTGAGGAGATCTACCAGCTTATGAGGTATCCATGATACTATGTCATCTGAATCTGATTTCATCTTCCAAGTAGTTAGTATGAAAGAGCTAAGTGCTGCAATGCCCACATCATCATGATTTATCTTCAGAACATGAACATTCCTTTGAAATATAGAGTTCACTTCTGCAGGATTTTCAATATAATACATGGCATGAGTTACCATATTATATCCAAAGATATGCTTGAACTTGAGAACCCAGTATATGGCATCGCCAATTATAGTTCCTGCACGAAACTCCACGTACGAAAGAGTTGGTAGAGCAGCCATTGCACATTGCCAGACTGATGTAGCAGAATCAAAGGTATAAACCTTTGTTGTGGTAGTTCCAGTTGCTATGCATATTATTTTGATAGGTAAACCATGGCAGCCATCTTTGTGGTCATGATCAGCAGCACAAGTAACACTGCCCTGGCTGTTTACCTCATCCTCTAGTTCATTTATAAAGATTGTATTACCTGTAATAGGATCCCAAACAGCAAGGATGCTACCCTTTGAACAAACCATCAGAACTTTGCCATGCCTGACATCAATTATCCTTAAGTTGTTTAAGAACTCATCATCAAAAGAGCTCTGCAATTCTTGTTCAAAGTGTTGATAATGAACTACATTTGGATACTCTCCAACATGTATGAATCTGAATAGGTTTTCTAGTTTTGTGAATATACCAAGCAGAGGTGGTATTTTGTGCCTGTCCAGAAGTAGTTTCTTGAATATCCTATTTGTTATCAGTTTTTTCCACTTTTTGCAAACAGTCGTAAGTCCAAGGATTTGATTTGGGTGACAGGTTACTGAAGATAATATGATCTGCTTAATGTCATCTGGAAGTACAGCCAGATCCCCTATTTCATTTATGATCTCAGCCTCCATTGGATGATATCTGCATGTCATTTAAATGATGTTAATTGTTTTCAAATAACTTTTATCATTATATCACATATCAAATATCATCTTCTATAATATATAATAGAATACTTTCACATTCAATAGGTTATAGATAATATATTCAAATTCATATTCCAAATAAAATATATAAAATTTTAAATTTCACAGTCAATACTTATACATTGCTTTGAAGCTAATATTATTCACATTAGTTTTAAATAACATATATAAGCATGATGCATATTAAATATCACATTTCATACATTACAAACGATTCATATTCAAAATTCTGTATTTGAAATGTGTACTATTTTGTATTTAAAACTATATCTATTATATCACATTTCACATTGGCTTCAATGCAAGTATATCATCAAAATGTCAAATTAAGATTAACATATAACACACCTATTTGTCCAACTCCTATAACATAGAATTATATCAAATATCAAAGGTTTAAAAACTATGAAAAAATTAATATCACATTACTTAAAAACTACAAATTTCACATTGTTTGAAATGGTTTCATACTTAGCATTCAAATAATCTATTATGTCATACATTTTCACATCACAGATGTGAATGGCATTCAGTAGCCACAATAATAACTATACAATTTCACACAACAGATGTTGGGAATTTGTAAACTTTTTTTGTATTTCCAATTTAACACTTATGTTATGCCTTCCATGGGAAAAATTAACATATATCATTTAAAGTACTATTTTATCTATATCATACCACATATCATAATGAAAAAAAGTTCCACAAAAAGTTGAAAACATATTTTTTGCACATTTGTTTACATAGTATGACATGACAATTTGTATCATATATCAGATATCACATATGTCACAGTGAGCATATATCATTTCGGTTTTCATGTTTTGACATTAGGTCAAAAAAGTTTCACATATAGAACAACACGCATCTATGTTCATAATCATACCACATGATACATGTTTCACCATATGCTTGCTTTACAAAACAAATTTCAAGAACAGAAACACATCTTTTCATGGCAGAAACATGAAGAAGAATGGACAGATTTACCTGCTGGGACACCTTTAGAACCATGCTCTTTTGTCTGACATTGCTGAAGATTTATTTATTTCTTCATGGGGGATGAACTATCAACAAGAACAATTTGTTTGCTGAGTTTCAGATGAAAGGGAGGAAAAGGAGAAGTTGTATGAAGGGAGAAGAAGAAGAAGGCGCCTGTTGTTTATGACCCGGTAGATACTACCAATGGACGAAAAGTAGTACTTGTACTCTATAGTAAACTAATGAGGACACTGCAATGTGTTGTCTTGTCAGACAGTAACAATTTTTTTACAGCATTCATTGTGAAGCAATTGAGTACTCTAACACACTTACACTATACAGACCTATATATTGACTTGGCTTCCAGAGGAAGACAAGTGGGTACCTTACACTCTGCGTTTCATAGAAGAACAGCTGCCTGCCTGCCAACTTTCTTCCTTATCAGAAAATACATATTAATTCTCACATACACGATAATATATTTCATATTTTTATTTGTGCTTTATAAAATCAACCATTTATACAAGTGATATGAAAAAGAATATATTTCAATAAATATTCAAACAATAAAATTTTATTTTTATAGAAGAACATCCCATGTATATAAATCTCTTTGGCTTAATCAGAAATGTAATAAATAAAAATTATTTAAGAAAACCTACATATAGTTATGTTAATAATACTTACATATAACACATAATAATATATCAGATTTTTCACATGCATATTTTTAACAAAACAAATTATTTTATCATAGCATTTTTTATCATTTTATTTTTTCACCAATATGTATCATATTTCAAATTTTCAAAATAATTTCATATCTATTTGAAAATCATAGTTTCATTTTCACATATTCTTGTTAGCCAACTTGCAGATACCAAAGGATCCAAGAGTATATATCATTTTCACATATCACTCTCACAATTTCACATGCTGCAGGATTACAAATATTTTTCATAAATTTTACATGTAAAATAAATATGTAAGATTTAGTTTGATTTCACTATTGATGTAGATTTTGGGAGTCAAATATTTTGGCTAATGAACTAACGTAAAGTACTGTTAGCACATTGGTATACGCATAGACTTTATGCCATTGTCTATATCACTGTAGACTTTATGAAGACATGACAACTTGCAGCAACCTACACACTATTGCACTGTAGACTTTATGAAGACATGACATCTTTAGCACACCCTTATATAATAGATCTTTAGCTGCTAGTTTGTTATATGAAACACATCTGTAATATGTATAAAATCATTTTGTATTAATGTTTTGGACATTCTATACTTGCACATTTTTATAATCAAAATCCCAGTCTGGAGAAAAAAAATTAATTATCGTATATACAATTTTGAAGACATAAATATTTTTATAGCATTTTCATAAGATTATCATGGTTGATCACAAATCATATAACACATGATTAAATTATAATATTGAAGTCATACTTCATGTTCTCCTACCTTTGTACTGTTAACACATCTATAAAAGAAGCACACACATATAATTCACTTAACACATCTGTTTTCCTACATTCAGTAAACATAAAGCACACACACTCTATGTTCACAATTCAAATGACACCTTATATCTATCTGAAATAGGGATCTAGTTTTTTTTCTACAACTTGAAAATAATACAAAATCACATAACACATGATTCACAAGATAAACATTTAAGTAGAACATTCATGTTACCGTTGTGTTTGTTTTTCACATTTCATATTTATTTTTGTTTATTTGTGATTTTTAAGATCAGCCATTTATACAATTCATATGAAAATACATTTTTTTCAATAAGTATTCAAACATTACATATTTGTATTTATACAAGTACATCCCATTTATATAATATCTTTTCCTTAATCATAATTTTAAAAAATTATTTAATAAAAATACATCCTAGTTATGTTCTAATAATTTCATATAACCACATAACCATGTCCCCATTTTTTAACATGCATATTTTTAACAAATAGATTATTTTATCATAATAATTTAACCATTATGTACCTGTTTTCAAATTTTCATAATAATTTCATAGCTTATTAAAAAATCATAGTTTCATTTTAACATATTATGCGGATATCAAAGTATTCAATAGTATATAACATGTTTCACATATTCTTGTTAGCCAACTTGCAGATAGCAAGGATGCAATAGTATATAACATTTTCACATATCTCACTTATGATGTAGATGTTTGAAGTCAAATATTTGGGCCAATGTACTGACGTAAAGTTCTGTCACCACATTGGTATACACATAGACTTTTATGCCACTGTCTATACCACTGTAAACTTTAAGAAGACATGACAACTTGCAGGAATCTACACGGTATCCATAGATCTTTAGCATAGATGTAATATGTATAAAATCATCTTGTATTAATGTTTTGCACATTCTATACTTAGACATTTTTATAAGCAAAATCCTAGTCTGCAGAAATATTATAATTATCTTATATAAATTTATTTAAACACTTCATAAGTTTTTAAGCTTTTGTTCCATAAGATTAACATGCTTGATCACAAATCATATAACACATGATTAAATTTATAAAATATAAGTACATACTTCATGTCCCCTATGGATTTCACATTTCATATATTGTATAATTTATTATTTCACATCGCAAATAGTTCATTTTTTAGTTATAATTTCACACTTCATACTTCATCAGTTTAACATTTTCTAGTTATAATTTAACACATTTCACATTTTAACACATTTGGATGTATAACTTATTATCTTTTAGTTATAATTTAACACATTTCACATTTTCTTCATTCCTTCAAGTTTTGTTTTATGAAAACTGTCTTCTGAAACAAGTGTTCTATAGATGGATTACTACGACGATGTGAGTATTTTCTTCTTATATGTTATATCATATATGCATTTTCACATTCTTGTTATTTGTTAACATTCTGTTGTATTAAGAATCAGTTTCACATAATATATATTACGAAAGCTGTAGTAAATATTAACTTATATTTCATCTCAGTCGTATGCCTGCAAAGTTCAATTTTTGCATATAAAGGACTGTCGAAAGCAGCTGTCACTTCATTGGTATCCGCGTAGACTTCCTTGGCTTTGTGGCAGAACTTTTAACTTTATCAAGACTGGACAACTTCTACACTAGTACACACAACCAGCGGCACCGTTCAAACTATCTAAGCATCCTTTTTTACCATTTTCTCAACAGTTAAAAAGTAAAAAAAACACATATCTCCTTGCCTACAAAAGAACACCCGCACTCAGTATTACATTCATTCCTTCAAGTTTTGTTTTATGAAAACTGTCTTCTGAAACAAGTGTTCTATAGATGGATTACTACGACGATGTGAGTATTTTCTTCTTATATGTTATATCATATATGCATTTTTCTTATGATAATTTTGTATATATCTTTATCAGGGTGTTGGTGAAGTAGTTTATGATGATGTTATATATAGAACTGCCAAAGATAAAAGTTGGAATGGCATAGACCAATATACAGTAAGAAGATGCATTCCCAATCTTAGACCTGCTCGACATGTAGCATGGGGAAGAGAGAATGGTGGACGATGTTTTCTTGGCTGCCCTATTTAGATATTATAAATTATACATTGTACGCCAAATATATCACTTTCATATTGGACTTGTTAATTTAATAACTTTTTTTGACATGAAGGGTGATGAATGTGCTTGGAGCTGTTGGGTAGACCCTGAACATAAATCTTGTTTGAAAACCTACCTCGAAAACATACATGATGACCTAGAGAATTCTTGGATCAAGATAGAAGATGCAACAGATGAATCGAACCAAAAGAATGATGTCTTCAAGATGAAGGAGAAGAAGCTCAAGGAATTGATATGTCATATTAGTAATCATTCGAATAGAAAGGATATTATAATTATTATATTATCCTTTGTTGTAATTTTCTTTTTAAGCAAATTTTACTTCATGTACTAGTGTGTTTATCGAATGTTGTGCTATCAAAAATAAAAGTCAATCTATGAAGGAGTGTTCAATCAATCATATATGAAGCCAATATATTATATTATAAATAATTATGCACTTAACTCGATGCAAAATTGAAGTTCATATGCACAAAACTTCACTTAATATATACATTTATCATAATTCATATTTTATGAAATGCACAAATATTCAATAAGTAGTATATGGTGTTATTTAAATTATTTATAACACATAATACATTTTAAGAAGTGAAATGGAATTAAATATACACAACTTCATTGTTATAACACAAATCATATACTACATTAAAATATACCATTTTTTATTCATGTGCTCCTACCTATGGTTTGGAATTACATCAAACATTTAACACATCTCACAGTTTCATATGTAATTGAATTACAGTCACCAATATATTAATCAAGTCACATATAAACATTAACACATTTCACATTTGCCTGTATGTAATTGGAGTACAATCAATCACATTTTCATTTTTTTTATTAACATACTCATGTAGTTATCTTCTTACTAATTCATACAAAACGATTACAACATGAAAATTATATAAGAGGATATGCCATGTGTTCCTATATTAATCATGCACTATGTTAGAACACATTCACAATACATAGTTAGAAGGTATTTCACAATACTTCATAGCCATTTACAATTCATAGATAGATAGGATTCATGACTCTGAAATATTAAAAAAAATGTATATATTGCATAAGAAAATGAAAATGAATTTTTATAAAATTCTAATTTTATAAATATTTCATTACACATTAGAAGGTATTTTCACATATTTCATGTACAACTGTTACATTTCCTTATGTTGACATAACAAAAGTTATAGATCACATAATTAACAACAATAAAAGAAATTGTTCAATTGATTGTTCACATACCAAATTTGCAAAAATTGTATTGCTTTGTACATTTCAGATATTTATTAACATTTATCAATTTTTACAATCTTTGTGATAAGTAATTAAAATTGATTTTAACATATAATACATTTCACATTTCATCACTATACAATGACACTTGGAGAATATGTTGGTACTAAAATATATATATGGATTATCAGAACATTACACTCTATCAAAATCACATAACTTCTATCCAAATACAGTACCAAACATGGAAGATTTTAGAAACATTACACATATGTTATGTGAAACTAATCAAGAATTCTCCTTCTTTTCATCGAACGACCAGCTGATCCAACGCGATGTAGTGACAAATAACTGATTGGTTCCTGAAGCAGCTCTTGATTACTTCCAGATTCCACATCTGTGTTGGGAAACATTGCATGGAAAACAAAAAAAATTCTACGCACACGCAAGATCTATCAAGGAGATGTGTAGCAACGAGAGGGGAGAGTGTGTCTACGTACCCTTGTAGACCATAAGCGGAAGCGTTTCACAACGCGGTTGATGTGGTCGAACTTTCTTCGTGATCCAACCGATCTAGTACCGAACGTACGGCACCTCCGCGTTCAGCACACGTTCAGCTCGGTGACGTCCTCTGCCTTCTTGATCCAGCAAGACGGCGAGGTAGTAGATGAGTTCCGTCGGCATGATGGCGTGGTGACGGTGATGGTGAAGTGATCTCCACAGGGCTTCGCCTAAGCACTACAAAAATATGACCGGGGGTGTAAACGGTGGAGGGGGGCGCCGCACACGGCTAACAATTGATATGTTGTGTGCTAGGCGCCCCCCTCCCACATATATATAGGTGGGAGGGAGAGGGGAGAGGCCAAGGGGGGTGCCCAAGTAGGAGGTATCCTACTTGGGGTCTCTCCCAAGGTGGCGCCCCTCTGATATGTATAGGAGCGGGAGAAAGGCAGGGGAGGGTGGCGCCCCCCTTTTCCTTTCTCCCATGAGAGGGAAAGGCAGGAGGGGCTAGCCCTCCCCCTTTTCCTTCCCTAGGGCTGTTTGGCTAGGGAAAGGGATGCACCAACCCCTTGTGGGCTGGTCTGTCCCTCCCTTGGCCCATTAAGCCCATATACAAGTCGGGTGTAACACCCCCTGTATTAAGCTACAGTGATCACCCTTTTTATGAGGCCATGTCATCATGATTAATAGTGCACAATCATCATTAGCATCATATTGCATTTCAACTCCTAAGTCAAATTCAAATTTAAATGAAAGTGGAATATAAAAGTTGTCCAACATAGAAACTAAAATGTCAGATAAATAACAAATATTCCAGAGGCTATTCTAAAATTGAAACCAACATCATTGGAATTGGATAAGTGACTCGAACAACCTCAAACAGTGGATAAAGATAATATTTAATAACCATTTATTAAATCTGAAATAAATATGGAATTATGTTTTGTCCAAACTAATTTTAGGTGTTAAGGAATAATGCACTGGTATTTATGTAATAGGTCACACTTTTTACAAAAACCATTTGGGGCCTAAACATTTAACAGTACAGAAAAGGAAATAAAACAAAGCAAGAAATGAAAAAAAAAAAAAAAAAAAAAAGGAAACCCCCCCCCGACGGGCCTCGCCCAGCAAGCCATCCGGGGGCCGCAAGGGCCGGGCCCAGCCGGCGCCTCATAGCGGGGGGGGCCCACCCCCACCCGAAAAACCCTAGAACCAACCCCTGATCCCCCTCGATTTTCGCCTCCCCCCCATATGAGATTGATAGGACAAAAGATACCGTAGAACACGGTAGCGAAGCGAAGCAAGAAGAAGAACTCGTCGCCGCATCCCCATCGTAGACCACGCCGCAGCAACGCCGCCCCCCCGTATTCCCCCCGAGCCCACGAGCGATCGCCCGAAGCGACATACGACAACGCCCCGTCTCCAGACGCACGTCGCGACCGCCGTCGCCCTTGGACCGGACGCTCGCGACGGACTCCACCGGAACGCGGCTACCCCAGTCGACCGTCGTCCCGGCCCCACCACGGCCCCTCCTCGCGCTCGACGCCGACGCCCCGCCTCGACCCCGTCACCGACCCCCCCTCCACGAAAAGAGCCAAAAGACAAGCAAAACAAAGGATAGCAAGAGAAGACAAACACATGCACCCGAAGTGACAAAAACATCGGTCCACAAAAAGCCAGCAACTCTCTCTCATGTGTCGCGTAGTGCCAAGCACTGAGCCGCAGACAGTCACCGCGCTCGCCCCAAGAGTCGCACTGACGGCGCAGATGCCGTACTCAGATAGCCATGCTGAAGGGTTGCAAGCAAGCGAGATCAGGCAGAGCCAAAGTGCCCAGAGACAGAAGACAGGTGTGCGAGCAAGCAGCAGGTTCTGTGCAAGCAGCCGCCCGCTCACCCTGTGTTGCGCGCGGTTAACCCCCCCACCGGCGGACGCGTCCGGCTATGGACGGGACAATGAGGGACGAGTCCGGCTGGTGCCCACTGTCCAGGTGGGCCCCCCAGAACGTTAATAAAAGAAAAAGAAAGAAATAAAAATAAATAATAAAATAATTTAAATTAATAATAATTAATTTAATTAATCCTGATTGAGGTTAATCTAATTAACTAAATTAGTGGTTAAAAACAGAATTAGTAATTAACTTAATTAACTGCTGACGTAGCATGATGTCATGCTGACGTCATCAATCACTGTTTCGGATAATGTTGAATTAAATAATTAATTAAAATTTTAGAAATTAATAAAAACTTTAGAAAATCATATCTTTTAAAACCGACTAACTCCGATGAAAATATTTTATAATGAAACTTGTCAGAACGACGATACGAACCCGAAGTACATCTCCGTATTCCGTCAGATGCCCGCACAGCTAAGAACGTGAACATTAGACCGATTTCGATATAAATGATAGTGTCCAACCCTATTAAAAAATCCGAATAAATTCCTAAATTAACTAAAGCTTAGTTAAGTGCTGTATATACCCTTGGCCCTGCGTTTAAGAACATGTCCCTGCATCCTGTGCATCATGCCGTGTTGTTACTGATGACTTCTTTCTTCCCCCTCTTCTCTCTTCGGTAGACTTACGAGGACCACGACGCAAGCTGCTGGTGCCCCGACCCGACTTACGGTGACGACCCATACTTGCCAGAGCAACCAGGCAAGCCCCCCCCTTGATCACCAGATATCGCCTATTCTTCTCTATACTGCTTGCATTAGAGTAGTGTAGCCTGTTACTGCTTTCCGTTAATCCTATTCTGATGCATAGCCTGTCATTGTTGCTACTGTTGTTGATACCTTACCTGCAATCCTAAATGCCTAGTGTAGGATGCTAGTTTGTCATCAGTGGCCCTACATTCTCGTCTGTCTGCTATGCTACATTATTGGGCCGTGCTCGCCACGGGTGGCGATTGCGGATATGTATACTACTTATTACATGTGACATCAGATGGATACTAAAGTCGGGTCGGCTCGAGGAGCACCCGCAGGTGATTCACGAATGGGGGCTGAAAGGATTGGCCTCCTCGACGGCCCCCTAAGTGACTCTTTGTTGTGGAGCGGCAGGGCAGGTTGTGACCACCTAGGAGAGAGGTGGGCCTGGCCCTGGTCGTCGTACGCGGTGATCTCATAATAACACGTTTAATGAGATTGGATATTTGATCTGAGTCTGGCCACTGGCCTATACGCACTAACCAACTACGCGGGAGTAGTTATGGGTATCCCGGCGTCGTGGTATCAGCTGAAGCCTTCTTGACGTCAGCGACTGAGCGGCGCGCGCCGTGTTGGACCGCGTTAACGTAACCGCCGTGATCGTGTGGGTTGCTAGGTCTGCTCGCGGCCGCGTACGCAACGTGCAGGAGCGCACTGGGCGATGGGCCCAGACCCCAGAGTGCCTAGGATTAGTCCGGCGTGCTGACCTCTCTGTTGAGCCTAGGTGGGGCTGCGACGTGTGGATCTTCCGAGGCCGGGCATGACCCAGGAAAGTGTGTCCGGCCAAAGGGGATCGAGCGTGTTGGGGAATATGTGGTGCACCCCTGCAGGGAAGTTTATCTATTCGAATAGCCGTGTCCCTCGGTAAAAGGACGACCCGGAGTTGTATTCCGACCTCATGACAACTAGAAATGGATACTTAATAAAACACACCCTTACAAGTGACAGATATAACCCGGTGGTCGCTCTCTCGCATGGTGGCGACGAGAGGATCGACGGGTAGGATTATGCTATACGTTGTTGCTTGGTTAACTTCCAACTAATCTCTTCTATTGCTTCAAGATGGAGGCTGCCAGAAGCGTAGTCTTCGACAGGACTAGCTATCCCCCTCTTATTCTGGCATTCTGAACTTCAGTCCACCGATATTGCCTCTTTACACATATACCATGCATATGTAGTATAGATCCTTGCTTGCAAGTACTTTGGATGAGTACTCACGGTTGCTTTCCCCCTCCTTTCCCCCTTTCCCTTCTTGCTGGTTGTCGCAACCAGATGTTGGAGCCCAGGAGCCAGACGCCACCTACGACGACTACTACCACCAGGGCGGAGCCTACTACTACGTCCAGGGCGCCGACGACCAGGAGTAGTTAGGAGGATCCCAGGCAGGAGGCCCTGCGCCTGTTCGATCTGTTGTATCCCTGTTTGTGCTAGCCATCTTATGGCACCTTGTTTAACCTATGTCTGTACTCAGATATTGTTGCTTCCGCTGACTCGTCTATGATCGAGCATTTGTATTCGAGCCCTCGTGGCCCCTGGCTTGTATTATGATGCTTGTATGACTTATTTATGTTTTAGAGTTGTGTTGTGATATCTTCCCGTGAGTCCCTGATCTTGATCGTACACGTTTGCGTGCATGATTAGTGTACGATTGAATCGGGGGCGTCACATCGGGGGTGCCCGGAACCCCTTCCGGTGACCCGATTTCTTCCCGGTACGTCCCGAAACACTTCCAGTGTCCAAATACCATCGTCCTATATATCAATCTTTACCTCTCGACCATTTCGATACTCCTCGTCATGTCCGTGATCTCATCCGGGAGTCCGAAAAACATTCGGTCACCAAATCATATAACTCATATAACACTATATCGTCAACGAATGTTAAGCGTGCGGACCCTACGGGTTCGAGAACTATGTAGACATGACCGAGACACCTCTCTGGTCAATAACCAATAGAAGAACCTGGATGCCCATATTGGCTCCTACATATTCTACGAAGATCTTTATTGGTCGAACCGTTATGACAACATATGTAATTCCCTTTGTCCATCGGTATGTTACTTGCCCGAGATTCAATCGTCGGTATCTTCGTACCTAGTTCAATCTCGTTACCGGCAAGTCTCTTTACTCGTTCCATAATACATCACCTCGTGACTAACTCCTTAGTCATTTGCTTGCAAGCTTATGATGTGTATTACCGAGAGGGCCCAGAGATACCTCTCCGATACTCGGAGTGACAAATCGTAATCTCGATCTATGCCAACTCAACAAACACCTTCGGAGATACTAGTCGAGAACTGCAAGGTACAAACAATTGATTTATGAATTATGTTTAATAAATATCTTATCAAATATACTAACAAGTATATGCGTTATATACAGATATCAATGGATTTATTCAGGAAGGAAATCTGCTATGCCTTGATAAAGCATGCTCACAATCATCTTAATCCGGACAGACCTGAGATAGCAGCGTTGAGACGAGAGGCTGAAACAACATCAGAATGAGCTGTTGATATTTATCCAGCTTTCAAAATAGTGGTTGTTCTATGAAACTTGTTATGACATGGATGTGAGAAACTTTCTGCATGTAATGGATTATGGTAGTAGTACTAATATCTTTTATTAACGCGTAGCCTACCTGATACTTTAATATTATGGCGACTCATTATAAATTCTTATGGTTGACTATTAGGTTTAATTAAAGGTTAAAATGTGGCTACATTATGTGAAATGTCTTTTCGTTACATCCTAAAAAAATTATACAATATCAATGATTTTCAAAACTTTCAACTAGTTCACTATCTTCACATAATCCTATTTCATGAAACATATTTGACAAATGCTAGTTAGATATAACTTTATGCATAACATACTAAATTAACAGTATTGTCGCGATGAAGTCTGAAATACAATCACATTTCACAGTTCTACTATCTATTTCTATTTCACCATTCGTTCCATGTGTTATTACAATCTTCAAAATTATATACAAATTATAGAATTCCACAACATTTATTTATCGAAGAATGTCAATAATCCAACTGCATGAAACATAATTCACCTTTGTTATTTTTATACAATCATATCGGATACAACATAAAAAAATTATATCGGTGTTATAGTGCATATTTGTTTCACCATAACACAATACACATCTAGTTGACATATTATGTTAAAAATCATTATTTCCAGAATAGAATTTTTTTTAAATGTTGTGTTAAGTGAAATGAGTAATTAATCTCGAAGCATGACACCAAATCACAATATTAGAATATATTTCAAATTTGCTATTTAGTTGACACATTCATTTGTGCATTGTTCTAATCATTTTTCATATTTCAAATAATGCTATGTCATAAGTTTAATATGTGATACTTAAAACTAGTTATATATTTATAACTAATCCTAATCGATAATGTTTTGTGAAATGTGAACATTTATCGAACCATGTCAGACTTTCAACAAACTTGAAGCATATTTCACATTTGCAATTTAGGATGCAACGATAAACATTAATATTCGTGTTATATTAAATATAGTTTTCACATAACACAAGACTATCTAGTTGACATATTATGTAAAAAATATTTATTTTTGCACAAACCATTTTTGAAAAATACTGAAAGATATAACATATATTAAACTATAAAATGTTAAGTATCAGATATCATAAGTACACATGCATATGATATTAAATATTTCATTTATTATATACATTCATGTGTTCAATGTTCTAATCAATTTTCATATTTCACATTTAGTATGTCATATGTGTAATATGTGAATCTTACAGGTAGTTATACATTTAGAGCTATTCCATATTTCTATAATGTTTTGTCAACTTTGTAATATGTGATTTTCCAGAAAAAAAATCTTATGTGGATATGTGAAAATTGTTTTTTTGTTGAAATCATAAAATTTACCTTCTTTTACATAAAGCAATGCATGAGATTTTTTTTGACACTTCACATTTTGAATATAAATTTTTTAATCAATGATGTTTTTTTCACACTTCACATTTTTTTTCGCATTTCAAATTATGAATAATATGTTGCTAAATAGAGATAAGCATATGTCCTCTTTTCACACTTCCAACGAAAGAAGATCCACAATTTGAGGGAAAGATTCGAAGTTTTAATTATTACAAAATACACAATATGTTGCTAAATAGAGATAAGCATAGGTTGACACAGTGCTTTTCAATATCTTTTCATTCAAGATATGTGATATTTATTGATCTTCAGCTCTTCCACTTCTCCTTCATGATTATTATTCTTCGTCATGGGATACACCTACATTTTCATCATATAAATATTAGTTATATAAATAGAATGAAATGTTTTTTAAGCATTAAATAAGAGCAAATGAAATTTTTTATCTAAACATTCATGGTGTTAAATGAAAATTCAATAATATTCACCTAGAATGTAGAAAGTCTTGTATGGATAGATTTCTCTTCTTATCTCTGTTCCAAACATCTTTCTGCTGTTCCATTGACCATATTAAACTCAAATATCCCACTGTCAGCCCTAATTATCCTTGCATCACGATCATCATAAATATGAAGTATTATTCCGAATGGGGACAGCATCCATGTGCAATGCCTTGAGCTGGAATTATGTTTGTGAAATCTATGAGCTTGAAAGGAGTCCAGCTTATCTCATCAGTTGTATCATATTGCATCTTCCACAAGATTATTCTAAATGCAATGAATGTAGCAATACCTACATCCTCCTCTTCAATTTTCAGAACATGAACATTCCTCCGAAGCATAGCATCCATACGGGGGGGGTGGGGTCTCAAGTGAAGATGTACTACCGTCAACCAAATTGAATCTAAATAGATGCTTCAACTTCAAGACCCAATACATCATATCACCAATAATAGTTCCTGGATGAAACTCCACCCCAGAAATTGTTTCTAAAACATACATCGAACATTGCCAAGTTGATGTAATAGAAGTGAATGTATAAACCTTGGTCCTTGTTTGACCAGTGGCTACCCATATTATTTTGAACGGTAAATTGTGGCAACCAGCTCTGTGGTCATGGTTTGCAGCACATAAAATGTTTGCTTGACTATTTAATTCATCTTCAGGTCCTTCTGTAGTTACAATCTCCCCAGTCATTGGATCCCAAGCAGCAAGTATTTTTCCATGAAATGAATGCAAAAGTACTTTACCATGCTTAACATCAACAATTCTTAAGCTAGAAAATGCTTCTTTCTCTTTTAGAGTCATGAATGGCTTCTCAAAGTAGTTGAACCCTTCCACACCAGGTTTATATCCATTAGGAAGGAATCTGCTAACATTATCTATTCTGGTGAATACCCCAATTAATGGCGGTATTTTATTCCTTTTGAATAACAGCTTCTTGAACACATTGTTACAAATCAGATTATTCCACTTTTTGCAAACGGTTATTAGCTTTAAGATATCATCATGATGGGAGGGCACTTTTGATAAGATTATATGTTTTAAATCATCTGGAAGAACAGCTACATCACCTGTCTCTCGATCATATCCTCTTCCATCCTTTTTTCTAACTGCAAATTATGAATTATTACAATAACACAAGTTAGCTAAAGGATCTCAATGATGTGAGTTTTTTTTAATATTTAGTAAGAAGGTCATGTTAAAATTGCGAATCCACTAGTATTTATGTAATAGCAATATCACATATATGTGAATTATGATATATACTTTTGCAGACTGTGGTAATTTTTCATATATGTGATATATGATACATACTTTGGAATACTCTTGAGTAATTTTGCATATAGCGTACCAAGTGTGAAATATGCTTTGGAAATATAGTGTAACAAGTCATATAGTCAAATTTTATGTCTTACATTACTATCATAAGACACTGCAACCATTAATGTGAAATTTGTTATAGAAGCATTACACAAGATAGATCCATTATAATTTAGAACATTTTCATATGCCATATAGAAGTCTTAACATAGGATACATCAAAACATGGAACTCATTTAACCAATGAGAAATCAACAAATAACTAGATTTCAGAACAGAGGTACATAAGAATAAGAAACAAAGCCATACCTTGTGAATGTAGTGCGGACAATATAACTTTTAGATAAGATGCATATCTATGATAGCTGAAGAAGCTCTTCCTTTTGTTGAATGAAACCAGACAGTTCTTATTTCTTAAGAGACTTCATGTGAAAGTATAGAGCAAAGGTAGGATAAGAGTAGTAGTTGGAGAAAGGTTGTGTTGGGCGCCCATAAGGTAAGAGAAGTAACTAGTCAAGATTCCACTGCACCTGTTCCCTTAAAGTTATCAGTTCGATGTGAGTACTCATGTACGAGTCACTGAAATATGAATTTACATTTCTGTCAAATGAACTTTTGTCACATGAGTCTCTTCAATAGGGCTATAATGGTAAAATTATACTTCAGCCTTTCAAACTATTTATTTTTACTTTTGCCGCTTGGTACTTCCTAAAGGTCAAGTAAGATATTTTCATCCCATAGCTTGTCCAGGAAGATTCGCATGCAATCAATTATGTCCTCATTTTTCTAATAACTATAACATGGCTAATCTTCTAGTTTAAAAAAATTCAATTATGAATCACATATCATTTTGTTTGTATAATGAAATATATAATCATAAAATATTGTGATTGGCATATAAAAATTAATATCTTTTATAACATAATTTTATCCTTTTTTAACTATATTCTTGTACTTGAAATATATAATTTCTTCTTAAAAAATGATTTATAGATTTTTGGATACATGTTTAGTTTTATTATATGAATGATGCTGCAGCTTTAAAGTTATTCTTAAAATATTCTCTATCTCTTTGTTGTCACATGTTATGATAAGTGATATATTCCAATGCATGTCTCTTTATTGTCACATGTCTTCTTAAAGTTCTATAAATATGGCATACTACTAGCATAGAAGAAGAAGCATTTCAAGTAGCAATGCCTCCACGAAAAGGTAAGAAGATAGTTGATGAATCGCCACCAAAAAAACCAAACAAGTGCAAAATGCCTTGGTGGTTGACAGCTTCAAGCAGCTCCAACCAGTTCAATGAGGCCTCTAAAGATGAAGCTGATCTTATGAAGAAGAAGAAAATCACAACCTCTTTCTCTTCAAACATAGAGAATGAAAGTTCTCATTTATCTAAAGAGGTAGTTGATTTACTAAGGCCTTACATGATTGGTGAGGAAGTGAAGGCAAATGCAAGGATGGGAATAATGCCAACAAAAGTTGTTCAAGTTATTCAGAAGCCAATAGAAAACTTCATTATTCTCTCCTCTGATGATGATTCAGAAGAATAGGTTTTCCTAGCACTATATGTTTCAGTGTGTTAAATGTAACTTTTTCTACTTATGATGATGCATATGAATCTTATTATGTTGTAATATTTATGTTATGTGAATTTTTATCATGTATTATATTCTCTGATGATAATTTCATATGTCTAACAGATATATATGAAATCATTACGTACTATCACATAATGTAAAAAGTATGTTATATAAGATATTATATTAAGAAAAGGAATATTTTCCTTAACACAAAGAATTATATATTTTGATACGAGTACATCTGATAAACTTAATAAGTCTGAACATACTTGCAAACAGAAATACAATCTATTACAATAACTTAAGTTCTCGGGCACCGCTGATACGTCTGCAACGTATCTATAATTTTTTATTGTTCCATGCTATTATATTATCTGTTTTGGATGTTTTATATGCTATTTTATATTATTTTTTGGACTAACCTATTAACCTAGAGCCCAGTGCCAGTTTCTGTTTTTTCCTTGTTTTTTAGCTTCATGGAGAAGGAATACCAAACGGAGTCCAAACGGAATAAAATCTTCGCGATGATTTTTCTTGGACCAGAAGACACCCAGGAGACTTGGAGATGAAGTCAGAGGAGCCACGAGGCGGCCACAAGGGTGGAGGGCGCGCCCCCCTACCTTGTGGGCCCCCCGTGACCCTCCGGACCTAATTCTTTCGCCTATATATTCACATATATTCCCAAACCACTAGAGGCATCCATGAAAACACTTTTCCACCGCCGCAACCTTCTGTAGCCGTGAGATCCCATCTAGGGACCTTTTCCGGCACCCTGCCGGAGGGGGATTCGATCATGGCGGGCTTCTACATCAACCCTATTGCCCTTCCGATGAAGCGTGAGTAGTTTATCTCAAACCTACGGGTCCATAGCTAGTAGCTAGATGGCTTCTTCTCTCTCTTTGATTCTCAATACCATGTTCTCCTTGATGTTCTTGGAGATCTATTCGATGTAATACTTTTTTGCGGTGTGTTTGCCAAGATCCGATGAATTGTGGATTTATGATCAGATTATCTATGAATATTATTTGAATCTTCTCTGAATTCTTTTATGCATGATTTGATATCTTTGTAATTCTCTTCGAACTATCGGTTTGGTTTGGCCAACTAGATTGGTTTTTCTTGCAATGGAAGAAGTGCTTAGCTTTGGGTTCAATCTTGCGGTGTCCTTTCCCAGTGACAGTAGGGGCAACAAGGCACGTATTGTATTGTTGCCATCGAGGATAAAAAGATGGGGTTTACATCATATTGCTTGAGTTTATTCCTCTACATCATGTCATCTTACTTAGTGCGTTACTCTATTCTTCATGAACTTAATACTCTAGATGCAGGCAGGAGTCGGTCGATGTGTGGAGTAATAGTAGTAGATGCAGAATCGTTTCGGTCTACTTGACACGGACGTGATGCCTATATTCATTATCATTGCCTTAGATATCGTCATAACTTTGCGCTTTTCTATCAATTGATCGGCAGTAATTTGTTCACCCACCGTATTATTTGTTATCTTGAGAGAAGCCTCTAGTGAAACCTATGGCCCCCGGGTCTATTTTCCATCATATAAGTTTCCAATCTACTATTTTCCATTATATAAGTTTCCGGTCTACTATTTTGCAATCTTTTACTTTCTGATCTATAAACCAAAAATACCAAAAATATTTACTTTATCTTTTATTTAGTTTCATCTCTATCTATCATATCTCACTTTTGCAAGTAACCGTGAAGGGATTGACAACCCCTTTATCGTGTTGGGTGCAAGTCGTTTGATTGTTTGTGCACGTATTCGGTGATTTGTGCATTGTCTCCTACTGGATTGATACCTTGGTTCTCAAACTGAGGGAAATACTTATCTCTACTTTGCTGCATCACCCTTTCCACTTCAAGGGAAAACCAATGCAAGCTCTAGAAGTAGCAGGAAGAATTTCTGGCGCCGTTGCCGGGGAGATCTACGCCAAGTCAAGACATACCAAGTACCCATCATAAACTCTCATCTCTTGCATTACATTATTCACCATTTGCCTCTCGTTTTCCTCTCCCCCACTTCTAAAATAATTTTCGAAAAGATTTGCCTTTTTATTCGCCCTTCTTCCGTTCATCTTTTTCATTTGCTTTTTGTGTGCTCGTGTGTTGGCTTGCTTGCTTTATCACGATGGCTCAAGAGAATACCAAATTGTGTTATTTTTCCAACACTAATAACAATGATTTTATTAGTACACCAATTTCTCCCTCCACTAGTGCGGAATCTTATGAAATTAATGCCGCTTTGCTGAATCTTGTTATGAAAGATCAATTTTCCGGCCTTCCTAGTGAAGAGTCACATCCCATCTAAACAATTTCGTTGATTTGTGTGATATGCAAAAGAAAAAAGATGTGGATAATGATATTGTTAAATTGAAGCTATTTCCATTTTCACTTCGAGATCGTGCTAAAACTTGGTTTTCATCTTTGCCTAAAAATAGTATTGATTCATGGAATAAGTGTAAAGATGCTTTTATTTCCAAGTATTTTCCTCCCGCTAAGATCATCTCCCTTAGGAACGATATTATGAATTTTAAGCAACTTGATCATGAGCATGTTGCACAATCTTGGGAGAGGATGAAATTGATGATACGAAATTGCCCTACTCATGGTTTGAATTTGTGGATGATTATACAAAAATTTTATGCCAGATTGAATTTTGCTTCTAGAAATCTTTTAGATTCGGCCGCGGGAGACACTTTTATGGAAATTACTTTAGGAGAAGCTACTAAACTCCAAGATAATATTATGGTTAATTATTCTCAATGGCACACCGAAAGATCTTCCACTAGTAAAAAAGTGCATGCAATTGAAGAGATTAATGTTTTGAGTGGAAAGATGGATGAACTTATGAAATTGTTTGCTAGCAAGAGTGCTTCTTTTGATCCTAATGATATGCCTTTGTCTACTTTGATTGAGAATAATAACGAATCTATGGATGTGAATTTTGTTGGTAGGAACAATTTTGGTAATAACGCGTATAGAGGAAATTTTAATCCTAGGCCGTTTCCTAGTAATTCCTCTAATAATTATGGTAATTCCTACAACAATTCTTATGGAAATTATAATAAGATGTCCTCTGATTTTGAGAATAGTGTTAAAGAATTTATGATTTCGCAAAAGAGTTTCAATGCTTTGATTGAAGAAAAATTGCTTAAGATTGATGATTTGGCTAGAAACGTGGATAGAATTTCTCTTGATGTTGATTCTTTGAAACTTAGATCTATTCCACCCAAGCATGATATTAATGAAACTCTAAAAGCTATGAGAACCTCCATTGATGAGTGCAAAGAAAGAACCGCTAAGATGCATGCTAAAAAAGATTGGTTTGTAAGAACATGTTCTTCTAGTTTCCGTGAAAATAATGATGAAGATCTTAAAGTGATTGATGTGAATCCTATTGAATATTTGTTTTCCAATATAAATCTTGATAAATATGGGACTGGAGATGAGTCAACTTTAGTTAAAAGGAGTCCCAATGATTCGGAGTTTTTAGATCTTGATGCAAAAATTGATAAAAGTGGGATTGGAGAGGTCAAAACTTTAAGTAGCAATGAACCCACTATTTTGGATTTCAAGGAATTTAATTATGATAATTGTTCTTTAATAGATTGTATTTCCTTGTTGCAATCCATGTTGAATTCTCCTCATGCTTATAATCAAAACAAAGCTTTTACTAAACATATCGTTGATGCTATGATGTAATCTTTTGAAGAAAAGCTTGAATTGGAAGTTTCTATCCCTAGAAAACTTTATGATGAGTGGGAACCTACTATTAAGATTAAGATTAAAGATTATGAGTGCCATGCTTTGTGTGATTTGGGTGCTACTGTTTCCACGATTCCAAAAACTTTATGTGATGTGTTAGGTTTCCGTGAATTTGATGATTGTTCCTTAAATTTGCTTCTTGCGGATTCCACTATTAAGAAACCTATGGGAAGGATTAATGATGTTCTTATTGTTAAAAATAGGAATTATGTGCCCGTAGATTTCATTGTTCTTGATATAGATTGCAATCCTACATGTCCTATTATTCTTGGTAGACCTTTCCTAAGAACGATTGGTGCAATTATTGATATGAAAGAAGGAAACATTAGATTTCAATTTCCGTTAAGGAAGGGCATGGAACACTTTCCTAGAAAGAAAATGAAATTCCCATATGAATCTATTATGAGAGCTACTTATGGATTGCATACCAAAGATGACAATACCTATATCTATTCATGTTTTTATGCCTAGCTAAGGGCGTTAAACAATAGCGCTTGATGGGAGGCAACCCAATTTTGTTTTTGTTTTTGCTTTTTTGTTCCTATTTTGCTTTGAATAATTCATCTAGCCTCTGGTTAGATGTGGTTTTTTGTTTTAATTAGTGTTTGTGCCAAGTAAGACCTTTGGGATGGCTTACGGTGATAGTTGATTTGATCTTGCTGAAAAACAAAAACTTTTGCGTCCAGTCACAGAATTTTAGTAATTCACTGGAGCGTTTAAAACCCTGAATTTTTTATACAAGATTGATATACAAATTGACTCTGTTGTCCTAATTTTTCAGAATTTTGGAGTTACAGAAGTATTATAACAATTCGGATCTTCGTAGACTGTTCTGTTTTTGACAGATTCTGTTTTCTTTGTGTTGTTTGCTTATTTTGATGAATCTATGGGTAGTGTCGGGGGGTATGAACCATGGAAAAGTTGGAATACAGTAGATATTACACCAATATAAATAAAGAATGAGTTCACAACAGTACCAAAAGTGGTGATTTATTTTCTTATACTAACGGAGCTTATGAGATTTTTTGTTGAGTTTTGTGTTGTGAAGTTTTCAAGTTTTGGGTAAGGATTTGATGAACTATGGAATAAGCAGTGGCAAGAGCCTAAGCTTGGGGATGCCCAAGGCACCCCAAGGTAATATTAAAGGATAACCAAGAGCCTAAGCTTGGGGATGCCCCGGAAGGCATCCCCTCTTTCGTCTTCGTCTATCGGTAACTTTACTTGAGGCTATATTTTTATTCACCACATGATATGTGTTTTGCTTGGAGCGTCTTGTACGATTTGAGTCTTTGCTTTTTAGTTTGCCACAATCATCCTTGCTGTACACACCTTTTGAGAGGGGCACGCATGTAACACGCATGTTGTAATAAGCACTGTGATCATCTATTAATTATGCCAAGTCATCTTCATTTGCTTGCTTGATCATAGTGGTTAAACAACTCCATTCAAATTTCTCTCTGAAAAACAATTCAAATTTAAAGTGAAAATAAAGTTGCTCAAAGTTTGCTGGAAAAATGTTCACCATATAGCAAATATTCCAAAACAATTTGTTGATAAGGAAAACAACATCACCATCAAGTCAAAGTGGGCCAAAGCATTTAGAACAGTGCCAAAAGAAGCATTTTAAATGCCTTTTCATTTTTGAAAAAATCCAAAGGATTCCAAAACTCCTCGAACTTTTTGGGGCAGTGCAGAATATTCCACTGTATTTTTGTGACAAAGTTTCACATTTTTACAAAAGCATTTGGTGGCTCCAAATATTACAAAACCCTCTCTGAAAAAGAAAAACAGAAAAATAAGAGAGAAAAAGGAAAAAGGACACTGTGCACTGGGCCTAAGTGCACAGTGCCTGAGGCCGGCCCATCTCTCTCTCCTCCCGTCTCTCTAATTGCGTGTCGCCATGCCCGTGGCCGCGCCGGCGCGCTCCAGTCGCCCGTTAACACGGCGACGGCCACCGACAGCCGAGGGGATAAGGATCCCCTCGACCACTCCCTCTGGCTCCTCCTCGCCCATTTCCCCCTCCTCTCACTCGCTCTCTCGCACGCGCGCGAGATCAACCGAACGCGCTCGCCGCCACGCCTCGCCATTGCCACGGCCACCGGCGCCTGCTCCTCCTTCCGTGGTGTCCAGGAGGTCCACCGGCGACCGCCTCTGTAACACCCCATGTCATTAGCCACAGTGATCACTTTTGATAATGAGAAGTCAGCTAGATTAACAGTGTATAATCATCATTTGCATCATATTGCATTTCAACTCCTAGTTCAAACTCAAATTAAATTAAAGAGGAAAATAAAAGTTGTTCAAAACAGAAACTAAAATGTTCAATAAATAGCAAATAATTCAGAGGCCATTATAAAATTGTAACCAACTTTATTGAGATTGCATAAGTGACCCTAACAACGTCAAACAGTGGCTGAAAACAATATTTAATAACCTTTTTATTAATACAAAATTTATATGGAATAGTATTTACCCCAAACCAGTTTTTGGTGATAGGATATGTGGCACTGTGAATTATGGTCTAGGTCTCATGTTTTACAAAACCCATTTTATGCCCAAACAATTTACAAAACAGATAAATAGAAAAGAAAAAGACAAAACAGAAATAAAACAAAAATAAAAAGCAAAACCCCCCTGGACCAACTGGGCCAAACGGCCTAGCTAGGCCGGCCCATCCCCCGGCCTATATGGCCTCCCCAGAGACCCCGAAACCCTAATTCCCCTCCCCACTCTCCCTGGCGCCCACCCTCTCCCCGATCTGGACGCGTCGCCCCCGACCCCGTCGTCATCGCCGACGCCCGGCGCCGCCCCACTGCCGTCGCCTCGCGCCGGATCGACCTCGCCGTGGCCTCCTCATCTCCTCCCCACGGGTCACCCCCGAGCCTCGCCGCCCGCTTCTATTCAACGCTGGTGAGGCCATCGGCCTCTCCCCCTCGATCTCTGTCGCCGGCACCTTCCACCGCCCAGCGCCCCGTCTCCCTCGCTCACCACGCACGAGCGCTCGGCTCCCATCCGGTCGCTCGCCCCCGCGTGCCCCAGCCGCGCCCGGCTCGCCCGCTTTGGCCTGCGCCCCGGTGCCTTGCATCACGCGCGCCCGCAGCCGCCGCGACTGCTCCCGCCATGGCTGCTGCCGCTCCTGCTACCTGCTGCTGCGGCACTGCTTGCCGCTGCCGCTTACTCTTCCTGCCACTGCTGCTGCCGCTGCTGCTAGTCCCCCCCCCCGGCGCTGGTTGTTGCTGCTGCCTCTGCCTGCTGCCGCGCCGCTCCGCCCCCACCGCTGTCACCGCAACCCCCCGCCGTCTACCTCGCCGACCCGTCCGCCCTGCCATAACCGCCGGCCACCGGCGCAGGCTCGCCCCTGGCCACGCCCACGTGCTCGCCCGCTCCAGCCGCCCGTCGCGCTCGTTCGGGCGACGCCGCGCCCGTTGCTCGCTAACGCCTGCCCCGTGTGGCCTTTTGGCCCACTGACGGATGGTCCCCGCCCCATGTGTCTATGACACAGGGGCCCCACTGCACAGAGCGAAATAAAAAAATGAAAAAGAAAATAAATTAATAAAATTTATAATTAATTAATTAATTACTCAATTAATTAAGTTAATTAATTCTGTTTAATTAAACTAATTAATTAGTTAGTCTAATTAATCTGTGGTTAGTCTAATTTAACCCTAATTAATCTTAACCGACCGCTGATGTCATGCTGACATCATGATGACGTCAGCCTACACTGTTCTGGATAATGTTGGACTAAATGATTAAATAAATTCTAGAAAATAATAAAAACTTTAGAAAATCATATAAAATAATCCGTAACTCCGATGACAATAATTTATATATGAAAGTTGCTCAGAATTTCGATACGAATCTGAATACGCCCTCAGTATTCCTGTCATATGCCCCTAGCTATATGAACATGTAACTTTTAGACCGATTTCAATAAATGAATAGTGCCAAACTTTAATTAAATAAATCCGGATAAATTCCTAAATTAACTAAATTATTTAGTTAGGCAGTAGAACACCCCGGCATATCATTTAGACATGTCATGCATATTGTTTGCATTTTTGCCGTGAATTTATTGTTTCTCTCCCCCTCCTTCTCTCTCGATAGACGCCGAGACCGACGCCGTTGCAGCTGAGTACACCTACGCTACAGACAAGCAGCCCGTTGACGACCCCTCTTTCTTGCCAGAGCAACCAGGCAAGCCCCCCCCGTTGAGCATCCAGATATCGCCCATTCCATTTCTCCTGCTTGCATTAGATTTTGCTACTGTTAATGTTTGCTCCTATTCTGATGCATAGCCTGCTTTTGTAACCTGTTTATTGCTACCTTACCTGCCTATGTTAAACTGCTTAGTATAGGTTGGTAGTGAACCATCAGTGACCCCACCACCTTACCCTTGTTGCCCCTGCTTAATCATCGACGACTCGATCAATGTGATCGTCGACCAGAGACAGACACATCACTTCACCCCCTTCGTTGTATGACTCTGCATAGTTACTATCGAGTGCCGAGGGTGATACCTCGTAACGCACTCCTGATGAATACTCTGCAGTGTAGCTGTTCGGTCATGGTCATCGAGGGTGAATCCTCCTTCTGCACTTCTGATACGACTCCGTCGTGCAACCCCTTAGTGTGAACCTCGAGGGTGATGCCTCATACGTTCACCCTGATGATTTCGTCGAGTGGAATTCACCGAGGGTGATTCCTCGGGTTTCCCCCTTGATGTTATGACCATACGGTTACTTTGACCTTTGTTACAGGCGGGTCGACCCTGATGGGTACCCGCAGGGGATCTATGATGTCGGGTGTGCCGGAAGGGCACTCGAGTGTGATATTGTGGCAGAGCTTCAGAAACTCTGATTGTCTCCGCGTGTTACTAAATGAGCATATCGGATTTGGGTATTTGATCTGAGTGGGTCGATGTGCCCTATACGCACTACCACCACGTGGGATTATGGTTTATGGGGCCCTCTATGTCGTACATTTCTCCCGAAAGCTCTTCAGACGTCACAGTTCACCGTGCGGGCCGAATGTCGGGAATGGGCTGGATACTTCACTGACGAGTTCAGTGTCGCGCCTGTACCCCGGCCAGTCTCGCAACGCGCAGGGTGCCCAGGGCGATGGCCCAAGACCTCTGGGTGCATAGGTTAGTCCGCGTGCTGACCTCTCTGCTGAGCCTAGGTAGGGCGCTGCTTCGTGTTGATCTTCCGAGGCCGGGCATTACCCAGCAAGTGTGTCCGACCAGAGTTGATCGAGCGTGTTGGGTAACAGTAGTGCACCCCTGCAGGGAAGAATAGTCTATCGATAGCCGGTCCTATGGTAAAGGACGCTCAGTTTGTATATCCCGATCTACTACTTGAACTGGATACTTGCTACTTAATTGAAGCTTCGGGATCGCTTTCTCGCAGGGAGTCGAGGAAGGATCTCTAAGTTGTACTTCAACATGTTTGCTTAATAAAATGCTATTCTACTCTCTTCTGTTGCTGCAAGATGGTGGCTTTGTGAAGATGTTTGAAGATGCTAGTCTTCGATAGGACTAGGCCTTCTCTCTATTCTGGCATTTCTGCAGCCCAGTCCACATATACAGCCTTTCCCCTTTGATAATGTTGCATATGTAGTGTAGATCCTTGCTTGCTGAGTACTTCGGATGAGTACTCATGGTTGCTTTCTTACTTCTTTTTCCCCATACCCCCTTTGATGATACATCAGACGATGGAGCCCCGGAGCCGGATGCCACTTCAGGAGCTTACTACCAGGAGGGTCCAGACGACACATACTACTGGATCGAGCCAGCCGACCAGGAGTAGGATCGGAGGCTCCCAGGCAAGAGGCCTTCGCCTTTTGATCTAGAGTCGTTGTTTGTGCTAGCCTTCTTAAGGCAAACCTTGTGTAACTATGTCTGTACTCAGATATTATTTGTATGACTGACTTGTGTATTCGGATCCTCGTGATCCCTGGTCTGTAATATTGTGGATCTTCGTTTAATTGTGTTTAGAGTTGTGTTGTGATATCTTCCCGTGAGTCCCTGTGCTTGATCGTGCATTTTTGCGTGTATGATTAGTGCACGATTGAGCCGGGGGCGTCACAAGTTGGTATCAGAGCCGACTGCCTGTAGGAAGCCCCCTTCCAAATTCCTTCGTCGAAGTTGAGTCTAGACATCGAAAAACTAATTTACTAACTTGGCTGTGTGGCTTACGGGCCCACGTCGCCAACTGGGTGGTATTAGGATCTTTTATTCCTCGTCTATACTCTGGGACTCTGATCTCTCTTCTATTCGGGTTAAATAAATTTTACTAACGCCGACACTTAGGATCTCGTAAATCTCGTCTACCCGGAGAGCTGGATATCTGTGCGATTTCCCTGTCATTGATCTGATTAGTCTGATAATCATTTTCCTTTCCATTGTTTTGTTTAACCTTTCACTCCGAGTTAACATTCGATAAGACCGGGTTCTGCATCAGAGTGCACATGGAGTGCAGGATCCTACCGCGACGAACATTCGTCGTCTGCTCTCGCAGTTACCCCGTTTTGGTGGTTTTCCCCGACGTTGATGTAGCCTTTGCTATGTCTCGTTGTGTACTTCCTTACCACGTGCCTGTGCGCCGCCTAGTATATCTAGCTTTTGAATTAGCGCCGTTATGCTGTCTGCATGTACCCGACTCTGTGTATGGATCTATATGTCTTAATTGACTACTGTTATGTATCTGTTACACTGCTTAATTGTTGTCGAGTTACATCATGCTTGTCTATAAACACTCGCAATTTCCTTTACTAAACTGCCCCCTGTTGATACTTAGCAGGATGGTTAGACCAGGTGGTCGTGGTCGTGGTCGTGCCCCTGAATGCCCACCACCGCCAGACTACATGGCAGCTATGATGCAACAATTCGAGCTCAACCGTCAGTTCATGACCGGAATCATGGCTCAGTTTCCGCATCAGAACAACCAGAACCAGAACCTTGCTTCAATAACTTTGACAGAGTTTATGCGACTCAACCCCACTCAGAAGCCACTGGATGCTGATGACTGGCTCCGCGACATCACTCATGAGATGGAGTCCGCTAATGTCGCCCCTGCCAACTTCGTCACCTTCACGGCCTTTTTATTAAAGGGTCCCGCTGCTCAATGGTGGGACACCCACAAGCGTACACTTCCCGCTGGAATAGTGGTTACCTGGTAAGAGTTCCAGGCTGCTTTCCGTGCCCGTTATATTCCTCAGGGAATTATGGACCAGATGAAAACCCAGTTTTGCAACCTCACTCAGGGTAACAAGACTGTCGAAGCTTATCAACGGGAATTCCTTGACCTATCCCGCTATGCTGAAAAAGACATCGCCACAGATGCCCGTAGACAAGAGAAGTTTCGTAGTGGACTCCACCCAGACCTCGAGCTTGCACTTGCTGCTCAAGACTTGAACGACTTTTCTACTCTTGTGAACAAGGCTATTCTGGTTGAGACCGCTCAGATGAAGCATAAGGACTCGCAGAAGCGCTATCGTGATGCTGGCTCATCTTCGGGCTCAGCATAGAAGCGTCGAGTCTGGATTCCCAACAACGTGTTCCGTCCAAATGCCCCTGCGCCAAAGAGCAACTATGCTGCACCACGTCTGCCTCGTCAACCACCGAGGCAGCCAAGAGCTCAAGCTATTCAACACAATGCTCCTCTTCGTCCTGAAGATGGTCTGTGCTTCAAGTGCTGCAAACCAGGTCACCAGGCTAAAGACTGCCACCAGACTCAGAATCAGTTGGCTTTTCCTCGTACTGGCCGTGGTAATGGTCGTGGCAACAACCAGGCCCGCAACTATAATACTGGGTCTGCTGCTCATGGTCGTGGACACGCTTACAACATTGACATTGAAGAAGTCCAAGATCAGCCTGCTACTGTGATGGGTACCCTTCTCGTTAACTCAGTACCTGCTTCTGTTTTATTTGATTCAGGAACATCACATTCATTCCTCTCTGGAAAATTTGCATTCATGCATGGCATTCAATATGAGAAGATGCATACTCCGTTAGTCGTCAAAACTCCCAGAGGTCATTGTCATGCCGACGTGATAGCACCTGACGTTACCGTAGAAATTAAAGGGTTGGAATTCCTTACCTCACCCATCGTCTTGAAGTCTTCCACCATAGACCTCATACTCGGAATGGATTGGTTGAAAGCTCACATAGCTTCGATCAATTGTGCCACTAAAGTCGTCCAACTTCTTCACCCCTCCGATGAGATAGTGAACTACACTGCCCGAATTACCCGAAATGCTGAAGCTCAGATATATGCTCTGAATGCTTTGAACGCCTCACCTCTGGAAGGAATCGAGAACATTCCTGTCGTTCAAGATTTTCCGGACGTCTTTCCAGAAGAACTTCCAGGAATACCCCCGGTTAGAGTTGTCGAGTTCGTCATCGACTTGAAGCCTGGCACTACCCCTATTGCGAAGCGTCCTTATAAGATGCCGCCGCATGAACTCCTTGAGCTTAAGGAAGAAATTGACAATTCACTTAAGAAAGGTTTCATCCGCCCCAGTTCTTCTGCTTGGGGAGCACCTTCACTCTTCGTTAAGAAGAAGGATGGAACTAACTGATTGGTTCAGGATTACCGGCCCATTAACCAAGCCACAATCCAGAATAAATACCCACTGCCCCGGATCAATGATCTTTATGATCAGCTTGCTGGATCCTCTGTCTTCTCGAAACTCGACTTGAGGTTGGGTTATCATCAGATCCGTGTTCGCGAAGAGGATATTCCGAAGACTGCCTTTGTTACCCGATATGGCTCTTATGAGTACACTGTCATGTCATTTGGATTAACCAATGCTCCAGCAACCTTCTCCCGGTTGATGAACTATATCTTCATGGATTACCTCGACAAATTCGTCGTGGCTTATTTGGATGATATTCTTATATATTCCAAGAATGAAGAAGAACATGCTGAACATCTTCGGCTTGTATTGGAGAAGCTACGAGAACATCAGTTGTATGATAAATTCTCCAAGTGTGAATTCTGGTTATCTGAAGTGACCTACCTTGGTCATGTGATTTCCAAGAATGGCATTGCTGTTAACCCAGAACGAGTTCAGGCTATTCTTGATTGGACTCCACCGAAGAATGTTAAGCAAGTCAGAAGTTTTCTCGGACTCGCTAGTTATTGCCGTCGATTCGTTGAGAACTTTTCCAAGGTTGCAAAGCCATTGATGAATCTGCTCCACAAAGGTGTTAAAATTGAGTGGACAGAAAAATGTCAAGAAAGCTTTCAGATACTTAAAGATAAGTTAACATCTGCCCCAGTGCTAGCACCCCCGGATTCCCAAAAGGATTTCGGGATATACTGTGATGCATCTCGTCAAGGATTAGGCTGTGTCCTAATGCAAGAGCGTAAGGTAATTGCTTATGCCTCTCGACAATTGCGTCCTCATGAAGAAAATTATCTAGTACATGATCTTGAACTTTCTGCGGTTATATATGCTCTGAAGCTATGGCGACATTACCTTCTCGGTAATCGTTGCGAGATATACACGGATCATCAAAGTTTGAAGTATCTATATACTCAACCAGATCTGAACCTTCGTCAACAAAGATGGCTCGAAACAATTGCCGATTATGATATGAATATCTCATATACCCCTGGCAAGGCTAATGTAATGGCCGATGCTTTGAGTCGCAAGGCGTATTGCAGCAACCATATGGTTCAGGAAACGCAACCTCTCCTTTATGAAGAGCTTCGCAAATTGAACCTCCATATTGTTCCATAGGGTTACCTCAATACCCTGGTTGTGGAACCAGATCTTGAGCATAGCATTAAGATTATACAAAAGTATGACTCTGAAGTTGAAAGGATTAAGCGATACCTCGAAAAAGGAAAGCCGTCGGAATTCCATCTTGATAATGATGGGATCCTATTCTTCCAACGCCGTCTCTTCGTACCCAAGTTCAAGGATGAGAGAGAACACGTTATGAAAGAAGCTCAAGACACTCCTCTGTCAATTCATCCTGGTAGCATAAAGATGTACCGTGACATTTGTCAGAGATACTGGTGGCCTAATATGAAGCGAGACATTGCTCGTTATGTTTCTGAGTGTGACGTTTGCCGCCGCATTAAAGCAGAACATCAAAGGCCTGCTGGAACTCTACAGCCCCTTGATATTCCTGAATGGAAATGGGACAAGGTCCAAATGGATTTCATTACTGGTTTTCCCAGATCTCAGAAGGGTCATGATGCTATTTTTTTCATCATTGAACGATTCTCGAAGGTTGCTCACTTTCTGCCAGTTAAGGAGACAATCACTGCTAGTCAGTTAGCAGACTTGTATGTTTCCCGAATTGTGTCACTCCATGGTGTTCCGTTGGCGATCAGTTCGGATCGTGGCAGCCTCTTTACCTCCAGATTCTGGCAAGGTTTCCAAGAAGCTATGGGAACTCATCTGTCGTTTAGTACCGCTTTTCACCCTCAGTCACAGGGTCAAGTCGAACGAGTTAATCAAGTGCTCAAAGATATGCTTCGAGCTTGTGTCATCTCCTTCGGTAAGAAATGGGAGCAATCTCTCCCGTATGCCGAATTCTCTTACAACAATAGCTATCAAGCTAGTCTGAAGATGGCACCATTTGAAGTTCTATACGGACGTAAGTGTCGAACCCCTCTGAATTGGTCAGAAACTGGGGAACGCTCACTCGTCGGACCGGACATTATCCAACAAGCTGAAGAACAAGTCCGCATTGTCCGTAGACATCTAATATCTACTCAGTCTCGTCAGAAGAGCAACTATGACCGAAAGCACCAGGAAATGGTCTATCAACCTGGCGAGCAAGCTTACCTTCGCGTCACCCCGTTGAAAGGCACTCATCAGTTCGGAATCAAGGGCAAGTTAGCTCCTCGCTACATTGGCCCGTTCCGTATTCTTGCCCGTCGAGGAGAAGTGGCATATCAATTGCAATTGCCGCCAAAACTTTCTCAAGTGCATGATGTTTTCCATGTATCCCAACTGCGTCGCTGCTTCAAGGATCCTATTCGAGCTGTGGATCATGAAATGCTTGAATTGCGGGAAGATCTGTCTTATCCAGAATATCCCGTCCGTATTCTTGATCAAGCCGAATGTCGAACTCGTCAGAAGTCAATCAAATTCCTGAAAGTTCAGTGGTTGAATCATTCTGAAGATGAAGCCACTTGGGAACGCGAGGATCGTCTTCGCGAAGAATACCCCGCTTTCTTTCAGTCTTCCTCTTAATTCTCAGGACGAGAATTCTTGATAGATGAGGAGAATTGTAACACCCCATGTCATTAGCCACAGTGATCACATTTGATAATGACAAGTCAGCTAGATTAACAGTGTATAATCATCATTTGCATCATATTGCATTTCAACTCCTAGTGCAAACTCAAATTAAATTAAAGTGGAAAATAAAAGTTGTTCAAAATAGAAACTAAAAAGCTCAATAAATAGCAAATAATTAAGAGGCCATTATAACATTGTAACCAATTTTAATGAGATTGCATAAGTGACCCTAACAACGTCAAACTGTGGCTGAAAACAATATTTAATAACCTTTTTATTAATCCAAAATTTATATGGAATAGTATTTACCCCAAACCAGTTTTTGGTGATAGGATATGTGGCACTGTGAATTATGGTCTAGGTCTCATGTTTTACAAAACCCATTTTATGCCCAAACAATTTACAAAACAGATAAATAGAAAAGAAAAAGACAAAACACAAATAAAACACAAATAAAAAGCAAAACCCCCCTCGCCCAACTAGGCCAAACGGCCCAGCCAGGCCGGCCCATCCCCCGGCCTATATGGCCTCCCCAGAGACCGCGAAACCCTAATCCCCCCCCCCACTCTCCCTGGCGCGCACCCTCTCCCCAATCTGGACGTGTCGCCCCCGACCCCGTCGTCATCGCCGACGCCCGGCGCCGCCCCACTGCCGTGGCCTCGCGCCGGATCGACCTCGTCGTGGCCTCCTCATCTCCTCCCCACGGGTCGCCCCTGAGCCTCGCCGCTCGCTTCTCTTCAACGCTGGTGAGGCCATCGGCCTCTCCCCCTCGATCTCTGTCGCCGGCGCCTTCCACCGCCCGCCCGCGCGCTCACCACGTCGGCTGCCGCGCCCCGGCGCCCCTGAACGCGCCCACGGCCGCGGCCCTGCGCCCCGTCTCCCTCGCTCACCGCGCACGAGCGCTCGGCCCCGTCCGGTCGCTCGCCCCCGCGCGCCCCCGCGGCGCCCGGCTCGCCCACTTTCGCCTGCGCCCCGGTGCCTTGCATCACGTGCGCCCGCAGCCGCCGCGACTGCTCCCGCCATGGCTGTTGCCGCTCCTGCTACCGGCTGCTGCTGCGCTGCTTGCCGCTGTCGCTTACTCTGCCTGCCACTGCTGCTGCTGCTGCTAGTCCCCCCGCCGGCGCTGGTTGCTGCTGCTGCCTCTGCCTGCTGCCGCGCCGCTCCGCCCCCACCGATGTCGCCGCACCCCCCCGCCGCCTACCTCGCCACCCCGTCCGCCCTGCCACAACCGCCGGCGGCCGCGCCGCTGGCCAGCGCCCGGGCACGCCCCTGGCCGCGCCCGCGTGCTCGCCTGCTCCAGCCGCCCGTTCGGGCGACGCCGCACACGTCGCCCGCTAACGGCCGCCCCGTGTGGCCTTTTGGCCCACTGACGGATGGGCCCCGCCCCATGTGTCTATGACACAGGGGCCCTACTGCACGGAGCGAAATAAAAAAAATGAAAAAGAAAATAAATTAATAAAATTAATAATTAATTAGTCAATTAATTAAGTTAATTAATTCTCTTTAATTAAACTAATTAATTAGTTAGTCTAATTAATCTGTGGTTAGTCTAATTAAACCTTAATTAATCTTAACCGACCGCTGATGTCGTGCTAACGTCATGATGATGTCAGCCTACACTGTTCTGGATAATATTGGACTAAATGATTAAATAAATTTCAGAAAATAATTAAAACTTTAGAAAATCATATAAAATAATCCGTAACTCCGATGACAATAATTTATATATGAAAGTTGCTCAGAATTTCGATACGAATTTGAATACGCCCTCAGTATTCCTGTCAGATGCCCCTAGATATATGAACATGGAACTTTTAGACCGTTTCAATAAATGAATAGTGCCCAACTTTAATTAAATAAATCCGGATAAATTCCTAAATTAACTAAATTATTTAGTTAGGCAGTAGAACACCCCGGCATATCATTTAGACATGTCATGCATATTGTTTGCATTTTTGCCGTGAATTTATTGTTTCTCTCCCCCTCCTTCTCTCTCGATAGACATCGAGACCGACGCCATTGCAGCTGAGTATGACTACGCTACAGACGAGCAACCCGTTGACGACCCCTCTTTCTTGCCAGAGCAACCAGGCAAGCCCCCCCCCTTGAGCATCCAGATATCGCCCATTCCATTTGTCCTGCTTGCATTAGATTTTGCTACTGTTAATGTTTGCTCCTATTCTGATGCATAGCCTGCTGTTGTAACATGTTTATTGCTACCTTACCTGCCTATGTTAAACTGCTTAGTATAGGTTGGTAGTGAACCATCAGTGACGCCACCACCTTACCCTTGTTGCCACTGCTTAATCATCGATGACTCGATCAATGTGATCGTCGACCAGAGACCGACACATCACTTCACCACCTTCGTTGTACGACTCTGCATAGTTACTATCGAGTGCCGAGGGTAATACCTCATAACGCACTCCTGATGAATACTCTGCAGTGTAGCTGTTCGGTCGTGGTCATCGAGGGTGATTCCTCTTTCTCCACTTCCGATACGACTGCGTCGTGCAACCCCTCAGTGTGAACCTCGAGGGTGATGCCTCATACATTCACCCTGATGATTTCGTCGAGTGGAATTCACCGAGGGTGATTCCTTGGGTTTCCCCCTTGATGTTATGACCACATGGTTATTTTGACCTTTGTTACAGGCGGGTCGACCCTGATGGGTACCCGCAGGGGATCTATGATGTCGGGTGTGCCGGAAGGGCACTCGAGTGTGATATTGTGGCGAAGCTTCAGAAACTCTGATTGTCTCCGCGTGTTACTAAATGAGCATATCGGATTTGGGTATTTGATCTGAGTGGGTCGACGTGCCCTATACGCACTACCACCACGCGGGATTATGATTTATGTAACACCCCCAGTGGTTAACTACAGTAATCCCATTTTGATAATGCCATGTCATCATGACCATCCTAAACAAATTGCATTTAGGAAATAATCCAACTCATATTCAAATTTAAGATACAAGTCAAATTAATATTTCTTCAAACTTCAAAACTAAAATGTTCAATAAATAACAAATATTCTAGAGACAATTCTGAAATTGTAACCAACATCATTGGAGTTGGGTAAGTGACTCAAACATCCTCAAACAGTGGCTGAAAATAACATTTAGTAACCTTTTAATTTATTTAAAACAAATATGAAATGATGTTTTGCCCAAACTAATTTTAGGTGTTAGGGAATAAAGCACTGGTATTTGTGGACTAGGTCTCCCTTTTTACAAAAATCATTTGGGGCCTAAACAATTAGCAAAATAGAAAAGAAAAGAAAAAGAAGAAATGGAAAAATGCCCCTGTGCACTTAAGCCCACAGCCGCACAGGAGCTGGTCCAGCCCAACTAGCCCCCTCCCCCTACCCCCTGACGCCGCGGGCGCGCTGTCGAGCACCCTGCGTGCGCGCGCGCCCCCAACCGGCCCCCCCTCCCTCGGCACTCGACAACGCGTCGCGCGCTCGCCGTGGATAAAGAGCACCCCGCGGACACCTCCGAGCCCTCCCTCGCTCACTTTCCCCCTCTCCTTCCTCCCTGCCTCCTCCCTCCGAGCGCCGCAATGGCCTCGGCCGTCTGATACGCGCGGCCACCGTCGCCCCTACACCTCGCGGCAGTGACAGATCGCCCCGCCGTTCCCTGCTGCTTCGCCTGCTGCATCGAACCGGGGCGGAAATCACCTGCCTCATCGCGCACGAGCTCGTCTTCAAGCTTCGGGCGCCGGTGATCGCCGTCACAATTCGCCGTCGTTGCGCTACCCCGAGCCCACCCTTGCACGCCTACAGGACCACCGTGAGCACCACGTCCTCCTCCCTCTCCCCCTGCGCTCTTCCCCTCTCCGTAGCTGCCGCTCCACCCATGGCCGTGCTGGACTCCGCGGAGCTCGTCGCCGACGTGTCATCGGTGACCAATTGGTGCTGTGGCCATGCTCGCTCGCTTCCCCGCATCGCGTAGGGCCTCGCGGCATAGTCAGTTGGCTCACGCGCGTACTGCTGATGCATCTCCATCACCACCCGTAGCCGCCGCCGCTTGCCGTCGTCGCCGCGCTCGATTCCGGCAACCCCCGCCGCCGTAACCGCCCCCATCGGAAGCGGCTTGAAGAGCCCGTTCCAGAGAGCGCAGCCCCGCGTCGAAGGGTGCCCTGTAGCGCATTTCCGAGCTCGCCGGAGTTCCACCACCGCGCTCGGGGCTCGCCGGCGGGTCTCCGGCGGCCGGCGCCGACGTGGCCCGTCTGGCCCACCGCCAGGGTCACTGACTGGTGGGCCCGGGGCTCCCCTTTGACCAGTCAGCGGTGCTGACTGGGCAGCCCGTGTCACTGACACACGGGCCCCACCGCCTGTTAATTAATTATTTTGATTAAGTTAATTAGTTTAACCTAATTACACACTGACATGTGGGCCCAGTAGCCTAATTAGTTAATTAGTTAAAAATAAACTCTGTTTAGACTAATCAGAGGCTGACATGTGGGCCCCACTGGTCAGGTTTGACCCTGGTCAGCCGACCGTTGACTGCTGACATCAGCATTATGTCACAGTGACGTCACCCTGTACTGTTTCGGATAATGTTGATTTAAATAATTAAATAAATTCCAGAAAATCAATAAAACTTTAGAAAATCATATCTTTTAATCCGTAACTCCGATGAAAATAATTTATATATGAAAAATGATCATAAAAATGAGACGGATCCGAATACGCTACCCACATACCTGTTGGATGCCTCTAACTATCTGAACATGCAACTTTTTGCCTGTTTTAGATAAATGAATAGTGTATGACCTTAATAAAATAATTCCAAACAAATTCCTAAAATAACTAAATGACTTGGACATGTCTTCAGGCAACCCTGCACTGCACGTTAGCATGGCCTGCTCCGTGTTGCTTATGTTTGCTCTATATTTATACTGTTTCCTCCCCCTCTTCTCTCTCGTTAGACCCCGACGCAGTTCCCGGTACCGACGCGGTTCAGGAGCCCGACGCCACCATTGACGACCTTGCCCTTGCCCCCCGTTTGAGCAACCAGGCAAGCCCCCCCCCCCCCCTTGAGCATACCGATATCGCCCATTCTATTTCTCATGCTTGCATTAGAATTGCTGCTGCTACTGCTTTACCTATTCTGATGCAAAGCCTGTTTACTGTAGCCTGCTGTTGATAATTACCTGCATATCCTAAACTGCTTAGTAAAGGCTGGGTAGAGACCTATCAGTGACCCCACTTATCCCGACTGCCGCGCTGGATCATCAGAAGACCCGATCAACGGGATTGAAGACCAGGCCCCGACACCGCACATCACCCCCCTTAGTTGTAACGACACTGCAGCGTTACTATCGAGTGCCGAGCGTGAAACCTCTTGTAGCACTTCTGATGTTAACTCTGTAGAGTAGCTATTCGGTCGTGGTCATCGAGGGTGATTCCTCCTTCGCCACTTCCGGTAACGATGCTGTCGTGCAACACATCAAGTGTGAACCCATCGAGGGTGAATCCTCCGAGTTCACCTTGATAGACACATCGAGTAGGAATCCAACGAGGGTGATACCTCGGATTCCCATGATGTTATGGACACACGGATACTTGGACTTTACACTGTTACTTGGATAGGCGGGTCGGCCCTGAGGGGTACCCGCGTGCGCCTGAGAGGCGAGTGTTGTGAAGACGGGTGCCTGTATGGTGCCCGAGTGATGAATACGAGGCGCAGCCGGGCATTCTTAACCCTTGCAGCAAGTCCTCGAGACGGGGCGACGGGGTCACATCTTTCGTGAGTCTCTGCTCGTTACCGCAAGCCCTAGTCCATTAACGATTTGGATATTTGATCCGAGCAGGCCTCTGGCCTGATAGCACTAACCATCACGTGGGCATAGTATGGGCGTTCTGCATCGTAGCATCAGCCGAAAGCTTTGTCAGACGTCCAGTTCAGCATTGTGGCCGGGTCGGATCGTGCCGTTGGCGCTGGTATCCACCCTGCTCACAATGACCCGGAGGGTGAGGGGCGATGGCCAAGACCCCCTTGCGCTTAGGATGTAGACCGGCGAGGACCTCTCTGCTGAGCTGTAGGTAGGGTTGCGATGACCCAGGAAAGTGTGTCCGGCCGGAGTTAATCGAGCGTGTTGGGTAAGTTGGTGCACCCCTGCAGGGAAGAATACTTCTATCGATAGCCGGTCCTACGGTAAAGGACACTCGGAGTTGTATCCTGATTGATACAATTTTAGAACTGGATACCTGGATGTATGGCTCTGGGATTGCTTCTCGCAGGGAGTCGAGAAGGGATCTCCGGACGAGGTTCATGACTGTATGGCTCTGGGATTGCTTTCTCGCAGGGAGTCGAGAAAGGATCTCTGGGTGAGGATGAGACTTAATGATACTGCTACATTATATTGTACTGTTCTACCCTCTTCTATTTCTGCAAGACCTCTGAAGATGCTAGTCTTCGATAGGACTAGGCCTTCTCTCTATTCTGGCATTTCTGCAGCCCAGTCCACATATACAGCCTCCCCTTGAAATGTTGCATATGTAGTGTAGATCCTTGCTTGCTGAGTACTTCTGAGTACTCACGGTTGCTTTTTTTTTCCTTTTCGCCCCCTATCAGTTTGTCGTGACCAGAGGACGGAGCCCCCTGAGACAGATGCCCCGTCGATCGACTACTACTACTACCCAGAGGATGGATACTACTACGAGTTGACTAACGACCAGGAGTAGGATCGGAGGGTCCCAGGCAGGAGGCCTACGCCTTTCGATCGTAGTGTTTTATTTTGCCCCGCCTTTCTAAAGGCCTTTCTGTTTCTGTTTCATATCTGTACTCAGATATCTGATGCTTCCACTGACGCTTGTACGCAAGCTTATGTATTCGAGCCCTCGAGGCCCCTGGCTTGTAATATAAAGCTTGTATGACTTTATTTATGTTTTAGAGTTGTGTTGTGATATCTTCCCGTGAGTCCTTAGGCTTGATCGTGTGCATTTGCGTGTATGATTAGTGCACGATCGGGCCAGGGGCGTCACAAGTTGGTATCAGAGCCGACTGACTGTAGGAATCCCCCTTTCCAACTCCTTGGCCGAAGTTGAGTCTAGTAACCGAAAACTGTTTTACTAACTTGGCTGTGTGGCTTACGGGCCCACGTCGCCAATAGGGTGGTATTAGTATCTTTTACTCCTCGACCTTTACTCTGGGCCTCTGACCTCTCTTCTATTCGGGTTAAATAAAATTTTACTAACTCCAACATTAGGTTCTCGTAATCACATCCACCCGGTGTTCTGAATTATTCCCCCCTTGCTCCAAGATTGTGGGCCAGGTTCTGCTTACAGGATCCTTTTATCGAGGGCACCCTGTGTTTCACTTGCAGATTCCTCGCTCCAATAGTTTTCTCCGACGTTGATGTAGCCTTTGCTATGTCTCATTGTGTACTTCCCTACCGCGTGCCTGCGCGCCGCCTAGATGTCTAGCCTTCCCCTTTCAGCTGTCGTAATGCCAGATACTAACCGAGGCTATGTGCGGATTTGAATGTCTGGTGCGAATATGCTGAATTATCTATTGCACTTCCTTCTGTTGTGCGTGATACTTCATGAATCATTCCGTACACCTGCAGTTTTTCTTGCTAAACTGCCCCTGTTGATTTGGCAGGATGGCTGACGATCCTCCACCTCCACCCTATATTGCCGCCATGATGCAGCAGTTTGAACTCAACCGTCAGCAGTTTGAGCTCAACTGTCAGTTTATGACCGGAGTATTGGCTCAATTCCCAACTCAGAATGCTCAGCAACAGTATGCTCCAATAACTCTGCTAGAATTTGTGCGCCTCAATCCATCCGTTTTCCGCAACTCCACCAATCCTATGGATGCTGATGATTGGCTTCGTGACATCCTGTTTGAGATGGAGTCAGCTAATGTTGCCCCTGACAGTTACATCACCTTTGCGACATTCCACTTGAAGGGTCCAGCTGCTCAATGGTGGGAAAGCCACAAGGCTATGTTCCCTGCAGAGACTGTAACCACTTGGTAGGAATTTCAGTCACCTTTTCATGCATGTTACATTCCTTAAGGTCTGATGGACCAGAAGAAGCAGGAGTTCCGTAAACTCTCACAGGGCACAATGACTATGGATGAATATCAGAGGAAATTCCTTGAATTATCCCGCTATGCTGCGGATGACGTCGACACTGACACTCGCAAGCAGGAGAAATTCCGTGAAGGACTACGTATTGATATAAAACTTGCACTTGCTGTCCATGATTGCACAGAATTCGCAACGCTTGTCAGCAAATCTTTCCAAGTTGAAACAGCTCTGACTGAGTACTAGGAGTCGCTCAAGCGCACTCGTGATGTTGGTTCGTCTTCGGGTCGACCTGTTCAGAAGCGTCGAGTGTGGATCCCTCACAATGTTCATCACCGACCTACTCCAACACCAAGACCGTCTTATGTTGCACCTCGTCTGCCTTCACCGCCGAGACAGCTTACGGTTCATGATGGACTGCCTAATGCTATGGATTCTCATCAAGTTGCGCCACGTCCTTCTAATGGTCATAAGAGGAATTGTCGAAACCGCCGATTCAGAAACCGAAATATCATACCGTCTGCTGTTGTACTTGGCCATGCTAATCACATCAATGCTGAAAAGGCTCAGAAGGAACCGACTAGCGTGAAGGGAACACTCTCTGTGAATTCAGTGCCAGCTTCTGTTCTGTTTGATTCAGGTGCTTCACATTCCTTCGTGTCCCAGCAATTTGCACAAATGCATGGGTTAGCTATGAGCTCATTACCCACTCCTTTAGAAATCATCACTCCCCGTTCCAGGTGGCAAACCAAAATGGTAAGTCACAACAATGAGATCAGAATTGAAGGGTTGATGTTCTCTACTTCCCTTATTGCTCTTGGACCTTCCGACATAGACATCATTCTCGGTATGGACTGGTTGACAGCCCATAATGCTTTGATTGACTGTGCTACTAAGACAGTCCAGCTCACACACCCTTCTGGCGAGATAGTCAGATACTCAGCCCGAATAGCTCAAGATGCTGAGAGCCAGATATATGTTCTCAATGCATTGAATGCTTCACCTCTTGAAGGCATAGAGAACGTTCCAGTTGTTCGTGATTTTCAAGATGTATTTCCAGAAGAATTTCCAGGGATACCCCCTGCTAGAGCTGTTGAGTTCGTCATCGACTTGAAGCCCGGCACTACCCCTATTGCGAAGCGTCCTTATAAGATGCCTCCGCATCATCTTCTCGAACTTAAGGAAGAAATCGACATGTCACTCAAGAAAGGTTTCATCCGCCCCAGTTCCTCTGCTTGGGGAGCACCTTCACTCTTCGTTAAGAAGAAGGATGGAACTAACCGATTGGTTCAGGATTATCGGCCCATTAACCAAGCTACAATCCAGAATAAATATCCGCTTCCTCGGATCAATGATTTGTATGATCAACTTGCCGGTTCCTCAGTATTCTCTAAGCTTGATTTGAGGTTGGGTTACCATCAGATCCGTGTTCGTGAAGAGGATATTCCGAAGACTGCATTTGTTACTCGTTATGGCTCCTATGAGTACACTGTCATGTCATTTGGCTTAACAAATGCTCCAGCCACATTCTCCCGTCTGATGAATTATATCTTCATGGATTACCTCGATAAGTTCGTCGTGGTTTATCTAGATGATATTCTGGTCTATTCAAAGAATAAGGAAGAACATGCCGAACATCTCCGTCTTGTACTAGAAAGGCTCCGAGAACACCAGTTGTATGCCAAATACTCCAAATGCGAGTTCTGGTTACCTGAAGTGACATATCTTGGTCATGTGATTTCAAAAGATGGAATTGCCGTTAACCCAGAACGAGTTCAGGCTATTCTGGACTGGACTCCTCCGAAGAACGTCAAGCAAGTGAGAAGTTTTCTCGGCCTTGCAAGCTATTGCCGTCGATTTGTCGAGAACTTTTCCAAGATTGCTAAGCCTTTGACTGATCTGCTGCACAAGGGCGTTAAGTTTGAATGGACAGAAAAATGTCAGGAAAGTTTCCAGACACTCAAAGACAAGCTAACATCTGCCCCAGTACTATCTCCTCCAGATACCCGCAAAGACTTTGTGATTTATTGTGACGCATCCCATGAAGGATTAGGCTGTGTCCTAATGCAAGAGCGTAAAGTGATTGCTTATGGCTCTCGTCAGTTGCGCCCACATGAAGAGAATTATCCGGTACATGATCTAGAACTAGCTGCTGTGATCTATGCACTGCAGTTGTGGTGACATTACCTTCTCGGTAATCGTTGCGAGATCTACACGGATCATAAAAGTCTGAAGTACTTGTTCACTCAGCCATCTCTAAACCTCCGTCAGCAAAGATGGATGGAGGCCATTGCGGACTATGATTTGGGTATTTCCTATACCCCTGCTAAGGCTAACGTGATGGCTGATGCCTTAAGCCGCAAGTCCTATTGCGACAACCTCATGGTTAGGCAAGCACAACCTCGTCTTTATGAAGAACTGCGCAAGCTGAATCTACGTATTGTTCCACAGGGCTCTCTAAATAACCTTGTGATACAACCAGATCTTGAGAAAGCTGTTAAGAATGCGCAAGCTAAAGATGCTGAAATTGATCTGATGAAGAAAGACCTTCACCTTGTAAAGTACAGTGATTTCTCGCTGTCTGAAGATGGAACCTTGTATTTCAGAAACCGCATTGTCGTACCTCGCTTCGAACTCATGACTGACAAAGTCATGAAGGAGGCACATGATACCCCGTTGTCTATTCATCCGGGTAGCACCAAGATGTATCGTGATCTCCGTCAAAGATATTGGTGGTCTAAAATGAAGCAGGACATTGCTCGATATGTTGCTGAATGTGATGTTTGTCGTCGCGTTAAAGCAGAACATCAGAAACCAGCTGGAATTCTGCAACCACTTCCTATTCCTCTATGGAAATGGGATAAGGTTCAGGTGGATTTCGTTACAGGACTTCCCAGGTCACAGAAGGGTCACGATGCTATTCTTGTCGTCGTCGACCAACTCTCTAAAGTTGCACACTTTCTGCCCGTCAAAGAAACGATCACTGCTAGTCAGTTAGCAGAATTATATATATCCAGAATTGTTTCACTCCACGGTATTCCGAAGGAGATCAGTTCGGACCGTGGTGGTCTTTTCACTTCCAAATTCTGGGAAAGTTTCCAAACAGCTATGGGAACTCATATTACCTGGAGTTCAGCTTATCACCCCCAATCCCAAGGCCAAGTCGAACGAGTCAATCAAGTGCTTGAAGACATGCTTCGGGCTTGTGTTATTTCTTTTGGCAAGAAGTGGGAAGAATCTCTTCCATATGCTGAGTTCTTGTATAACAACAGCTATCAAGCCAGCTTGAAAATGGCCCCCTTCGAAGTACTCTATGGACGTAAGTGTCGAACCCCTCTGAATTGGTCAGAAACTGGGGAACGACCGCTCGTGGGTCCGGATATTATTCAACACGCCGAAGAGCAAGTCCGTATCGTCCATGAAAACCTCAAGGCGGCTCAGGACCGCCAGAAGAGCAACTATGATAGCAAACGATGGGGTTTGACTTATCAACCTGGTGATCAAACTTATCTTTGTGTCACTCCTATGAAGGGCACTCACCGTTTTGGAATCAAGGGCAAGCTAGCTCCACGCTACATTGGTCCTTTCCGCATTATTGCTAGACGTGGTCAGGTGGCGTATAAATTGGAATTGCCGCCGCAATTCTCTCATATCCACGACGTCTTCCATGTGTCGCAACTTCATCAATGCTTCAAACAATCTCCGCACCGAGCAGTGGATCACGAGGTGCTCGAATTGCAAGATGATCTATCTTATAAGGAGCATCCGATCCGCATTCTCGATGAAGCTGAACGTCGGACCCGTCAGAAGGTTACCAAGTTCCTCAAAGTGCAGTGGTCAAATCATACGGAAGATGAAGCCACTTGGGAACGCGAGGATAATCTTCGTGCGGAATACCCTGAACTTTTTCCTTCTACCTCTTAATTCTCGGGACGAGAATTCTTGTTAGTAGAGGAGATTTGTAACACCCCCAGTGGTTAACTACAGTAATCCCATTTTGATAATGCCATGTCATCATTATCATCCTAAACAAATTGCATTTAGGAAATAATCCAACTCATATTCAAATTTAAGATAAAAGTCAAATTAATATTTCTTCAAACTTCAAAACTAAAATGTTCAATAAATAACAAATATTCTAGAGACAATTCTAAAATTGTAACCAACATCATTGGAGTTGGGTAAGTGACTCAAACATCCTCAAACAGTGGCTGAAAATAACATTTAGTAACCTTTTAATTTATTTAAAACAAATATGAAATGATGTTTTGCCCAAACTAATTTTAGGTGTTAGGGAATAAAGCACTGGTATTTGTGGACTAGGTCTCCCTTTTTACAAAAATCATTTGGGGCCTAAACAATTAGCAAAATAGAAAAGAAAAGAAAAAGAAGAAATGGAAAAATGCCCCTGTGCACTGAAGCCCACAGCCGCACAGGAGCTGGTCCAGCCCAACTAGCCCCCTCCCCCTACCCCGTGACGCCGCGGGCGCGCTGTCGAGCACCCTGCGTGCGCGCGCCCCCGACCGGCCCCCCTCCCTCGGCACTCGACAGCGCGTCGCGCGCTCGCCGTGGATAAAGAGCACCCCGCGGACACCTCCGAGCCCTCCCTCGCTCACTTTCCCCCTCTCCTTCCTCCCTGCCTCCTCCCTCCGAGCGCCGCAATGGCCTCGGCCGTCTGATACGCGCGTCCACCGTCGCCCCTACACCTCGCGGCAGTGCCAGATCGCCCCGCCGTCCCCTGCTGCTTCGCCTGCTGCATAGAACCGAAGCGGAAATCACCTGCCTCGTCGCGCACGAGCTCGTCTTCAAGCTTCGGGCGCCGGTGATCGCCGTCACGATTCGCCGTTGTTGCGCTACCCCGAGCCCACCCTTGCATGCCTACAGGACCACCGTGAGCACCCCGTCCTCCTCCCTCTCCCCCTGCGCTCTTCCCCTCTCCGTAGCTGCCGCTCCACCCATGGCCGTGCTGGACTCCGCGGAGCTCGTCGCCGACGTGTCGTCGGTGACCAATTGGTCCTGTGGCCATGCTCGCTCGCTTCCCCGCATCGCGTAGGGCCTCGCGGCGTAGTCAGTTGGCTCGCGCGCGTACTGCTGATGCGTCTCCATCACCACCCGTAGCCGCCGCCGCTTGCCGTCGTCGCCGCGCTCGATTCCGGCAACCCCCGCCGCCGTAACCGCCCCCATCGGAAGCGGCTTGAAGAGCCCGTTCCAGAGAGCCCAGCCCCGCGTCGAATGGTGCGCTGTAGCGCATTTCCGAGCTCGCCGGAGTTCCACCACCGCGCTCGGGGCTCGCCGGCGGGTCTCCGGCGGCCGGCGCCGACGTGGCCCGTCTGGCCCACCGCCAGGGTCACTGACTGGTGGGCCCGGGGCTCCCCTTTGACCAGTCAGCGGTGCTGACTGGGCAGCCCGTGTCACTGACACACGGGCCCCACCGCCTGTAAATTAATTATTTTGATTAAGTTAATTAGTTTAACCTAATTACACACTGACATGTGGGCCCAGTAGCCTAATTAGTTAATTAGTTAAAAATAAACTCTGTTTAGACTAATCAGAGGCTGACATGTGGGCCCCACTGGTCAGGTTTGACCCTGGTTAGCCGACCGTTGACTGCTGACGTCAGCATTACGTCACAGTGACGTCACCCTGTACTGTTTCAGATAATGTTGATTTAAATAATTAAATAAATTCTAGAAAATCAATAAAACTTTAGAAAATCATATCTTTTAATCCGTAACTCCGATGAAAATAATTTATATATGAAAAATGATCAGAAAAATGAGATGGATCCAAATACGCTACCCACATACCTGTTGGATGCCTCTAACTATCTGAACATGCAACTTTTTGCCTGTTTCAGATAAATGAATAGTGTATGACCTTAATAAAATAATTCCAAACAAATTCCTAAAATAACTAAATGAATTGGACATGTCTTCAGGCAACCCTGCACTGCACGTTAGCATGGCCTGCTCCGTGTTGCTTATGTTTGCTCTATATTTATACTGTTTCCTCCCCCTCTTCTCTCTCGTTAGACCCCGACGCAGTTCCCGGTACCGACGCGGTTCAGGAGCCCGACGCCACCATTGACGACCTTGCCCTTGCCGTCGAGCAACCAGGCAAGCCCCCCCCCCTTGAGCATACCGATATCGCCCATTCTATTTCTCATGCTTGCATTAGAATTGCTGCTGCTACTGCTTTACCTATTCTGATGCATAGCCTGTTTACTGTAGCCTGCTGTTGATAATTACCTGCATATCCTAAACTGCTTAGTGTAGGCTGGGTAGAGACCTATCAGTGACCCCACTTATCCCGACTGCCGCGCTGGATCGTCAGAAGACCCGATCAACGGGATTGAAGACCAGGCCCCGACGCCGCACATCACCCCCCTTAGTTGTAACGACACTGCAGCGTTACTATCGAGTGCCGAGGGTGAAACCTCTTGTAGCACTTCTGATGTTAACTCTGTAGAGTAGCTATTCGGTCGTGGTCATCGAGGGTGATTCCTCCTTCGCCACTTCCGGTAACGACGCTGTCGTGCAACACATCAAGTGTGAACCCATCGAGGGTGAATCCTCCGAGTTCACCTTGACAGACACATCGAGTAGGAATCCAACGAGGGTGATACCTCGGATTCCCCTGATGTTATGGACACACGGATACTTGGACTTTACACTGTTACTTGGATAGGCGGGTCGGCCCTGAGGGGTACCCGCGTGCGTCTGAGAGGCGAGTGTTGTGAAGACGGGTGCCTGTATGGTGCCCGAGTGCTGAATACGAGGCGCGGTCAGGCATTCTTAACCCTTGCAGCAAGTCCTCGAGACGGGGCGACGGGGTCACATCTTTCGTGAGTCTCTGCTCGTTACCGCAAGCCCTAGTCCATTAACGATTTGGATATTTGATCCGAGCAGGCCTCTGGCCTGATTGCACTAACCATCACGTGGGCATAGTATGGGCGTTCTGCATCGTAGCATCAGCCGAAAGCTTTGTCAGACGTCTAGTTCAGCATTGTGGCCGGGTCGGATCGTGCCGTTGGCGCTGGTATCCACCCTGCTCACAACGACCCGGAGGGCGAGGGGCGATGGCCAAGACCCCCTTGCGCTTAGGATGTAGACCGGCGGGGACCTCTCTGCTGAGCTGTAGGTAGGGTTGCGATGTGTCGTTTGGCCGAGGCCGGGCATGACCCAGGAAAGTGTGTCCGGCCGGAGTTAATCGAGCGTGTTGGGTAAGTTGGTGCACCCCTGCAGGGAAGAATACTTCTATCGATAGCCGGTCCTATGGTAAAGGACACTCGCAGTTGTATCCTGATTGATACAATTTTAGAACTGGATACCTGGATGTATGGCTCTGGGATTGCTTCTCGCAGGGAGTCGAGAATGGATCTCCGGACGAGGTTGATGACTGTATGGCTCTGTGGATAGATTGCTCGGCAGTAATTTATTCACTTAGATATCGTCATAACTTTGCGCTTTTCTATCAATTGCTCGGCAGTAATTTATTCACCCACCGTATTATTTGCTATCTTGAGAGAAGCCTCTAGTGAAACCTATGGCCCCGGGGTCTATTTTCCATCATATAAGTTTTCGATCAACTATTTTCCATTATATAAGTTTCCGATCTACTATTTTGCAATCTTTTACTTTCCAATCTATAAACCAAAAATACCAAAAATATTTACTTTATCTTTTATTTAGTTTCATCTATATCTATCAAATCTCACTTTTGCAAGTAACCGTGAAGGGATTGACAACCCCTTTATCGCGTTGGGTGCGAGTTGTTTGATTGTTTGTGCAGGTATTCGGTGATTTGTGCATTGTCTCCTACTGGATTGATACCTTGGTTCTCAAATTAAGGGAAATACTTATCTCTACTTTGCTGCATCACCCTTTCCTCTTCAAGGGAAAAACCAATGCAAGGTCAAGAAGTAGCAACCACAAATACATCACACATGATATATAAACACTTGTTACAAACTAAAAGATCTGGCATCTGCTCAAAGGTTTCTTCATCAACCTATAGAATAAGAAAAATAGGCAAATTAAACATTTATTAATAAAATGGTATTTTGAAATTGAATTATACTACAATGTAATTAATATTTATAGTTTTGCATACCAAAAGGTTTTCACTAACAATCCCTTATTCAGTAGTTTCAACACTTCATTCCTCATCCTCGTTTCCATCGATGACACCTGGGGACATAGAAAGTTGTATATGTATAAGTCAAATATATTTATCAAAGAAGAAATAATTATGAATGTTTATTAATTTTACTTTGCTGCTATCTTGGGACATAGAAAGTTGTATATGGATAGATTGCTCTTGTAACTTCAGCACCAAATACCTTTGGTGCTATAGCATTTGCAAGATCTAGCTCATAGATTCCGGTGCTTGTCCTAATAAGTATTTTCTCACGATCATCATGAATTGTCCTATTCAGTGAGGTTAACTTGTTCAAACATGCATGAAAATGCCATAATCAGATTCCTTGGATTTTTCTGGTCATTTTTCATATATAAATTATTTCATTCTGAGCTATAGTTTATTTTCTATGAATTTTAGAAGTTTTGGACATTTTCTGGAATTTCCTGAATTAATAAAAACCAAAAAATGATTTACTGCGTCAGCATGACGTCGGTGTGACGTCAGCAGGTCAATGGAGACGGTCCAGATCAAACCTGACCAGTGGGTCCCACTGGTCAGTCTCATAGTGCTGGCTCGTGTCACAGACAGGTGGGACCGGTCAACGGCCACGTCAGCAGGGTCAACTCTGACGCGTGGGTCCCGCTGGGTTAATCTAAACTAAACAGGAAATAAAACCCGGGGTTAATTAGGCAGTGGGGCCCGTTTGTAAGTGGCTCTAGGGTTAATTAGCGATGTCATTAGCTGCTAATGATGGGGCCACGTCGACCTCGCCGGAGTTCAGCCGGCGGCGACCACAGAACACGGCGGGGCGCGCCGGATTTGCGCTAGAGGCGTCGGCTTGGCGCGCTGAGGGCACCAGGGCATAGCCCTTGCTTGCCCGCATCCAGGGGAGGTGACGGGAGGACGCGGGGTGGCCTGAGCTCGTCGGAGCAGAGCTCGCGGCGGCGGCCGGAGTTCGGTGGCGTGCGGGTTTGACGCTACGGGGCACGGCAGGGGCTGCAGGCGGGTGCGTTCGGCTCTTGGGGCTGCAACGAACGCGCTGATGAGCTCGGACACGGGTGGCAGCAGCTGTGGCCACGGTGGCGCCATGGACGGCGGCAGCGAGCTCTCGGGCGCGGCAGCGCTAGCGCTAGAGGGCGAGTTAGACTGCGGGGAGAGAGGGGAAAGGCGCAGGTGCTCACGGCGGTTCTTCTGGTGCAGCTGGGTGGCTCAGGGAAGCGCTGGCGACGACGAACGGCCGATGGCGATCTCGGCGACCCGAGGAGGAAGAAGACGGTGGTGACGGCGAGGCAGGGCGCCCGGCGACGTGTAGCTGGATGGGGACGGAGAAGAGATCGTGGCGGAGCTCTGGAGCACGTCGAGCGGCCGAGGGGGAGGCTCTGGGTGCGGCAACGGCGAGCGGTGGCGACGAGCTCCGCTCGGGCTGCGCGGGAGAGAGAGCAGAGGAGGGGGAAGAGGTCCAGGGAGAGTGAGAGAGATCCAGGGGGTCGGGGCGATGTATGTGGCGTCGTCAGCCACGTCGGGGAGGAGCCAGGCAGGCAGGGAGGGAGGAGGTGGCTGCATGGCGGTGCGCGCGCGTCGGGCACGCGCCCGTCCTCCTGGCAAGGAGGAAGAAGACAGGAGGAGGTGGCCAGGTGGGCTGGGCCGCCAGCTGGGCTGCACAGGACCTGGGCCAGCCAGGTAAGGCCAGGTAACTCTCTCTCTCTTTTATTTCTGTTTTCTAATTCTTCTGTAGCTTCAGGGCTTTATTAAAAATACCTAGACATTCTAAAAAATCATGAAACTACTCATGGCTACTGTTTAGAGAATATCCAACAGTAAACATTTTAGTTTATGATTATTTGGACATCTAAAATATTTAATAGCATTTAAATGTCCAAATGCAAATAACATAAGATTTAATTCAGTGACCCAATGATGTCCTAGAAAATTGTGCACCATTTTTGTCAGAAGTTCTAGACCAAGGCAAAGATGATGAACATTTTAGAAGGGCATTTCAGGTTCATTGAAAAGGATTTTAGTAAACCCTAGTTGGTTTAAGTGGTGCTGGGGGTTTCTGTCATCCCCATTTCAAGTTTCTGGAAAAGTTTAAACATGATGCAACACTCTACTGCATGAACTAGCTAGGGTGTGACAGGTGGCTTCGTGAAGATGTTTGAAGATGCTAGTCTTCGATAGGACTAGGCCTTCTCTCTATTCTGGCATTTCTGCAGCCCAGTCCACATATACAGCCTTTCCCCTTTGATAATGTTGCATATGTAGTGTAGATCCTTGCTTGCTGAGTACTTCGGATGAGTACTCACGGTTGTTTTGTTACTTGTTTTTCCGCATACCCCCTTTGATGATACATCAGACGATGGAGCCCCGGAGCCGGATGCCACTTCAGGAGCTTACTACCAGGAGGGCCCAGACGGCACGTACTACTGGATCGAGCCAGCCGACTAGGAGTAGGATCGGAGGCTCCCAGGCAGGAGGCCTTCGCCTTTCGATCTAGAGTCGTTGTTTGTGCTAGCCTTCTTAAGGCAAACCTTGTCTAACAATGTCTGTACTCAGATATTATTTGTATGACTGACTTGTGTATTCGGATCCTCGTGATCCCTGGTCTGTAATATTGTGGATCTCCGTTTAATTGTGTTTAGAGTTGTGTTGTGATATCTTCCCGTGAGTCCGTGTGCTTGATCGTGCATTTTTTCGTGTATGATTAGTGCACGATTGAGCCGGGGGCATCACAGCCTCGTCGTCCAGTGCTCTCAGCTGGAACAGGGAGGCCCTGTAGCTGCCGAACACCACCGCCCCTTTCCGCTTCGGGCTCCGGCGTTCTCCTCCGACTCCGGTGACGCTCGCTGCTGCTACTAACCTGTCGCTGGCTTTTCGTAGCCACACGGTGAGCCTCGCCTCTCTCCCCTTCGTCTTTCCGCCGATGCTGCACCCGTAGTTGCCGTTCCCCTTGTGCCCGAGCTCGCCTCCGCAAAGCTTGTCACCGGCGAGACTCCGACGACCTTTTGGTCACGCGCGCATGTCCAACGTCTTCGCATGCGCGCGTAGAGCCCGCCTAGACATCTAGATGCTCGCTAGCGCCGCTTTTCATCGAGATCCACCAAAGCCCGAACTCCGGCGTCCGCTCCGCCGCTCGCCGCTGTAGTTTCAGGCTGTTTCCAGCCAAACCACCGCCGCAGTTCGACGCGCGAGCGTGTGCCCGTTCGACTGCGAGTAGCCGCGCGCAAAATGGCCATCTGTGGCGTTTCTCCGACGCGATTCGGCGATCTGCCACCGCGAAAGAGGTCGTCGGCGCAACTCCGGCGCCATGCTGACCTGGCAAGGCGTGGGCCCTGGGGCCCCCGTTGACTGGGTTGACCCAGTCAACGTGCTGACTGGGCAACCCACTGTCACTGACACGCGGGCCCCATCGTCTAATTAAATTAAATAAACATTTTTATAAATAAAATTAATTAGTTAAATTAATTAGTCACTGACATGTGGGCCCAGATGCTAATTAACCTTGTTTAGTTAAAATAAAACTCTGTTAGCCCTTCTGTCTATGACAGGTGGGACCCACTGGTCAATTTGACCAGTCAGCGGGTCTGTTGACCACTGACATCATCGTGACGTCATGCTGATGTCATATTCCTTTTCTGGAAATTCTGTTGATCCAAATAATTTCAGAAAATGTTTAAATCTTTAGAAATTCGTAGAAATTAAACCGTAGCTCGGATCGAAAAACTTTATACATGAAAGTTGCTCAGAACGCCGAGACGAATCCAACCGTGCTATCTGTTTCTATGTCGGGACCATCTACGGAGGTGAACCCACAACTTTTCAACCGTTTTTGGCAGATGAATAGTGCATATATACCGATTATTAAATCCAACTTTAATCCTAAAATAACTAAAATGATTTAGACAAGTCTTTAGGCAACCCTGCACTGCACGTTAGCATAGCATGCTCTGTGTTGCATTGTTTGCTGTGTATTTATCTGTTTCCTCCCCCTCTTCTCTCTCGGTAGACCTCGACGCCGACGCAGTTCCCGAGACCGACGCAGCTTAGGAGCCCGACGACACCGTTGACGACCTTGCCTTTGCCACAGAGCAACCAGGCAAGCACCCCCCTTTTTGAACATGCCTATATCGCCTAATCTCTTCTTTCTTGTGCTTGCATTAGAACTGTTGCTGCTACTGCTTTACCTATTCTGATGCATAGTCTGTTTGTTGTAACCTGCTATTGATACCTTACCTGCTTAACCTAAACTACTTAGTATAGGCTGGATAGAGACCCCAGTGACCCCACTTGTCCCGGTTACCCCGCTGGACCATCAGAAGACTCAACAACCAGGCCCCGGCACAGCACATCACCCCCTTAGTTGTACGACACTGCAGCGTTACTATCAAGTGCCGAGAGTGATACCTCATTTAGCACTTCTGATGTCAACTCTGTAGAGTAGCTATTCGGTCATGGTCATCGAGGGTGATTCCTCCTTCACCACTCCCGATAACGACGCCGTCGTGCAACACCTCAAGTGTGAACCTCGAGGGTGATTCCTCCTAAGTTCACCTTGACGACTACATCATGTGGGATCCATCGAGGGTGATTCCTCAGGCTTTCCCCCTGGTGTTTGGACACACAGTAACTATGACTTTGACCATGAACCATGATAAAGTCGGGTCGGCCCTGAGGGGTACCCACGCGAGCTTGTGATGCGATTGATGTGTAGCCGGGTGACCAGAGAGAGTACCCGCGAGATAATTACGAGGCGTGGCTAGGCATTCTTAGCCCTTGCCGCAAGTCCTTGACATGGGGCGATGGGGTCACATCGATCGTGAGTCTTTGCTCGTTATCGCGCGCTCCTAATTCACTAATGGTTTGGACATTTGATCCGAGTGGGCCTCTGGCCCGATAGCACTAGCCATCACGTGGGAACAGTTGGCACTCTGCGTCGTATGCATCAGCCGAAGCTTAATGGACGTCAGCGACTGAGCGGCGTGCGCTGGGTTGGACCGTGTTAAGCACCCTCCGTTGTACTGGAGGCTCCTAGGTCTGCTCACCGGCCGCGTACGCAACATGCAGGAGCGCCCGGGGCGATGGCCCAAGACCCCTGGGGGCATAGGTTTAGTCCGGCGTGCTAACCTCTCTGTTAAGCCTAGGTCGGGTTGCGGCATATCGTTTGGCCGAGGCCGGGCATGACCCAGTAAAGTGTGTCCGGCCGGAGTTAATCGAGCGTGGTGGGTAAGTTGGTGCACCCCTGCAGGGAAGAAGTAATCTATGCATAGCCGGATCCACGGTAACGGACGCTTGGAGTTGTATCCCAATCGATACAACTAGAACTGGATACTTGAGATGAGATATGGAAACTAGGGCTCTGGGATTACTTTCCCGCAGGGAGTCGAGAAAGGATCTCTGGCCGAGGTTGATACTTAATGCTGCTACTACTTTATACTATACTAATCTACACTCTTCCTGCAAGACCGCTGAAGATGCTAGTCTTCGATAGGACTAGGCCTTCTCTCTATTGTGGCATTTCTGCAGCCCAGTCCACATATACAGCCTCTCTTTGAAAATGTTGCATATGTAGTGTAGATCCTTGCTTGCTGAGTACTTCGGATGAGTACTCACGGTTGCTTTGCTTCCTCTTTTTCCCCTTTTCCCTTTTTGATGCAACCAGACAACGGAGCCTTGGAGCCAGCTACCCCCGCCGACGACTACTACTACCACCCCGAGGGTGGTTACTACTACGAGCTTGCCGACGACCAGGAGTAGGATCCGAGGGTCCCAGGCAGGAGGCCTGCACCTTTCAATTGTAGCTTTTGTTTTGCCCCACCTTTCTAAAGGCTTATCTATTTCTGTTTCATATCTGTACTCAGATATCTGATCCTTCCGTAGACGCTTGTATGCGAGCTTATGTATTCGAGCCCTCGAGGCCCCTGGCTTGTAATATAAAGCTTGTATGACTTTATTTATGTTTTAGAGTTGTGTTGTGATTCCTTCAAGTGAGTCCTTAGGGTTGATCGTGTGCATTTGCGTGTATGATTAGCGCATGATTAAGCCGGGGTCGTCACAATGCATGAATCGTGATTTATTAGAATACTCTATGTGCTTCACTTATATCTTTTGAGCTAGGCAATTTTGCTCTAGTGCTTCACTTATATCTTTTTAGAGCACGGTGGTGGTTTTATTTTATAGAAATTGTTGAACTCTCATGTTTCACTTATGTTATTTTGAGAGTCTTTAAACAGCATGGTAATTTTCTTTGGTTATAAATTTAGTCCTAATATGATAGGCATCCAAGAGGGTTATAATAAAAACTTTCATATAAAGTGCATTGAATACTATGAGAAGTTTGATTCCTTATGATTGTTTTGAGATATAGAGATGGTAATATTAGAGTCATGCTAGTGAGTAATTGTGAATTTGAGAAATACTTGTGTTAAAGTTTGTGATTCCCGTAGCATGCACGTATGGTGAACCGTTATGTGATGAAGTCGGCGCATGATTTATTTATTGATTGTCTTCCTTATGAGTGGCGGTCGGGGATGAGCGATGGTCTTTTCCTACCAATCTATCCCCCTAGGAGCATGCGTGTAGTACTTCGTTTCGATAACTAATAGATTTTTGCAATAAGTACGTGAGTTCTTTATGACTAATATTGAGTCCATGGATTATACGCACTCTCACCCTTCCACCATTGCTAGCCTCTCTAGTGCCGCACAACTTTCGCCGGTACCATACACCCGCCATATACCTTCCTCAAAATAGCCACCATACCTACCTATTATGGCATTTCCATAGCCATTCCGAGATATATTGCCATGCAACTTTCCACCGTTCCGTTTATTATGACACGCTTCATCATTGTCATATTGCTTTGCATGATCATGTAGTTGACATCGTATTTGTGGCAAAGCCACCGTTCATAATTCTTTCATACATGTCACTCTTGATTCATTGCACATCCGGGTACACCGCCGGAGGCATTCATATAGAGTCATATTTTGTTCTAAGTATTGAGTTGTAATTTTTGAGTTGTAAGTAAATAAAAGTGTGATGATCTTCATTATTAGAGCATTGTCCCATGTGAGGAAAGGATGATGGAGACTATGATTCCCCCACAAGTCGGGATGAGACTCCGGACGAAAAAAAAAGAGGCCAAAAAAATGAGAAGGCACAAATAAAAAAATGAGAGAAAAGAGAAAAGGGACAATGTTACTATCCTTTTACCACACTTGTGCTTCAAAGTAGCACCATGATCTTCATGATAGAGAGTCTCCTATATTGTCACTTTCATATACTAGTGGGAATTTTTAATTATAGAACTTGGCTTGTATATTCCAATGATGGGCTTCCTCAAATTGCCCTAGGTCTTCGTGAGCAAGCGAGTTAGATGCACACCCACTTAGTTTTCTTTTGAGCTTTCATAAACTTATAGCTCTAGTGCATCCGTTGCATGGCAATCCCTACTCACTCACATTGATATCTATTGATGGGCATCTCCATAGCCCGTTGATACTCCTAGTTTATGTGAGACTATCCCCTTCTTTTTGTCTTCTCCACAATCACCATATTGTATTCCACCTATAGTGCTATGTCGATGGCTCACGCTCATGTATTGCGTGAAAGTTGAAAATGTTTGAGAACATCAAAAGTATGAAACAATTGCTTGGCTTGTCATCGGGGTTATGCACGATTTGAATATTTTGTGTGATGAAGATGGAGCATAGCCAGACTATATGATTTTGTAGGGATAAGCTTTCTTTGGCCATGTTATTTTGAGAAGACATAATTGCCTTGTTAGTATGCTTGAAGTATTATTGTTTTTATGTCAATATTAAACTTTTGTTTTGAATCTTATGTCTCTAAACATTCATGCCACAATAAAGAAAATTACATGGATAAGTATGTTAGGTAGCATTCCACATCAAAAATTCTGTTTTTATCATTTACCTACTCGAGGACGAGCAGGAATTAAGCTTGGGGATGCTTGATACGTCTCCAACGTATCTATAATTTTTGATTGTTCCATGCTATTACATTATCTATTTTGGATGTTTTATATGCATTAATATGCTATTTTATATTATTTTTGGGACTAACCTATTTACCTAGAGCCCAGTGCCAGATTCTGTTTTTTCCTAGATTTTTAGCTTCGTGGAGAAGGAATACCAAACGGAGTCCAAACGGAATAAAATCTTCGCGATGATTTTTCTTGGCCCAGAAGACACCCAGGAGACTTGGAGATGAAGTCGGAGGAGCCACGAGGCGGCCACAAGGGTGGAGGGCGCGCCCAGGGGGTAGGGCGCGCCCCCTGCCTTGTGGCCCCCCCGTGACCCTCCTGACCTAATTCTTTCGCCTATATATTCACATATATTCCCAAACCACCAGAGGCATCCACGAAAACACTTTTCCACCGGCGCAACCTTCTGTACCCGTGAGATCCCATCTAGGGACCTTTTCCGGCACCCTGCCGGAGGGGGATTCGATCACAGAGGGCTTCTACATCAACCTTATTACCCTTTCGATGAAGCGTGAGTAGTTTATCTAAGACCTACGGGTCCATAGCTAGTAGCTAGATGGCTTCTTCTCTCTCTTTGATTCTCAATACCATGTTCTCCTCGATGTTCTTGGAGATCTATTCGATGTAATACTTTTTTGCGGTGTGTTTGCTGAGATCCGATGAATTGTGGATTTATGATCAGATTATCTATGAATATTATTTGAATCATCTCTGAATTCTTTTATGCATGATTTGATATCTTTGTAATTCTCTTTGAACTATTAGTTTGGTTTGGCCAACTAGATTGGTTTTTCTTGCAATGGGAGAAGTGCTTAGCTTTGGGTTCAATCTTGCGGTGTCCTTTCCCTGTGACAGTAGGGGCAGCAAAGGCACATATTGTATTGTTGCCATCGAGGATAAAAAGATGGGGTTTACATCATATTGCTTGAGTTTATTCCTCTGCATCATGTCATCTTACTTAATGTGTTACTCTGTTCTTCATGAACTTAATACTCTAGATGCAGGCAGGAGTCGGTCGATGTGTGGAGTAATAGTAGTAGATGCAGAATCGTTTCGGTCTACTTGACACGGACGTGATGCCTATATTCATGATCATTGCCTTAGATATCGTCATAACTTTGCGCTTTTCTATCAATTGCTCGGCAGTAATTTATTCACCCACCGTATTATTTGCTATCTTGAGAGAAGCCTCTAGTGAAACCTATGGCCCCGGGGTCTATTTTCCATCATATAAGTTTTCGATCTACTATTTTCCATTATATAAGTTTCCGATCTACTATTTTGCAATCTTTTACTTTCCAATCTATAAACCAAAAATACCAAAAATATTTACTTTATCTTTTATTTAGTTTCATCTATATCTATCAGATCTCACTTTTGCAAGTAACCGTGAAGGGATTGACAACCCCTTTATCGCGTTGGGTGCGAGTTGTTTGATTGTTTGTGCAGGTATTCGGTGATTTGTGCATTGTCTCCTACTGGATTGATACCTTGGTTCTCAAATTAAGGGAAATACTTATCTCTACTTTGCTGCATCACCCTTTCCTCTTCAAGGGAAAAACCAATGCAAGGTCAAGAAGTAGCAACCACAAATACATCACACATGATATATAAACACTTGTTACAAACTAAAAGATCTGGCATCTGCTCAAAGGTTTCTTCATCAACCTATAGAATAAGAAAAATAGGCAAATTAAACATTTATTAATAAAATGGTATTTTGAAATTGAATTATACTACAATGTAATTAATATTTATAGTTTTGCATACCAAAAGGTTTTCACTAACAATCCCTTATTCAGTAGTTTCAACACTTCATTCCTCATCCTCGTTTCCATCGATGACACCTGGGGACATAGAAAGTTGTATATGTATAAGTCAAATATATTTATCAAAGAAGAAATTATTATGAATGTTTATTAATTTTACTTTGCTGCTATCTTGGGACATAGAAAGTTGTATATGGATAGATTGCTCTTGTAACTTCAGCACCAAATACCTTTGGTGCTATAGCATTTGCAAGATCTAGCTCATAGATTCCGGTGCTTATCCTAATAAGTATTTTCTCACGATCATCATAAATATGAACTATCACCCCATGTGGCCTCCAACATACATGTGGTGTTGCAGTAAATGGTATTATGTTGAGGAGATCTATCAGCTTATGAGGTATCCATGATACTGTGTCATCTGAATCTGATTTCATCTTCCAAGTAGTTAGTATGAAAGAGCTAAGTGCTGCAATGCCCACATCATCATGATTTATCTTAAGAACATGAACATTCCTTCGAAATATAGAGTTCACTTCTGCAGGATTTTCAATATAATACATGGCATGAGTTACCATATTATATCCAAAGATATGCTTGAATTGAGAACCTAGTATATGGCATCGCCAATTATAGTTCCTGCACGAAACTCCATGTACGAAAGAGTTGGTAGAGCAGCCATTGCACATTGCCAGACTGATATAGCAGAATCAAAGGTATAAACCTTTGTTGTGGTAGTTCCAGTTGCTATCCATATTATTTTGATAGGTAAACCATGGCAGCCATCTTTGTGGTCATGATCAGCAGCACAAGTAACACTGCCCTGGCTGTTTACCTCATCCTCTAGTTCATTTGTAAAGATTGTATTACCTGTAATAGGATCCCAAACAGCAAGGATGCTACCCTTTGAACAAACCATCAGAACTTTGCCATGCCTGACATCAATTATCCTTAAGTTGTTCAAGAACTCATCATCAAAAGAGCTCTGCAATTCTTGTTCAAAGTGTTGATAACGAACTACATTTGGATACTCTCCAACAGGTATGAATCTGAATAGGTTTTCTAGTTTTGTGAATATACCAAGCAGAGGTGGTATTTTGTGCCTGTCCAGAAGTAGTTTCTTGAATATCCTATTTGTTATCAGTTTTTTCCACTTTTTGCAAACAGTCGTAAGTCCAAGGATTTGATTTGGGTGACAGGTTACTGAAGATAATATGATCTGCTTAATGTCATCTGGAAGTACAGCCAGATCCCCTGTTTCATTTATGATATCAGCCTCCATTGGATGATATCTGCATGTCATTTAAATGATGTTAATTGTTTTCAAATAACTTTTATCATTATATCACATATCAAATATCATCTTCTATAATATATAATAGAATACTTTCACATTCAATAGGTTATAGATAATATATTCAAATTCATATTCCAAATAAAATAGGTAAAATTTTAAATTTCACAGTCATAACTTATACATTGCTTTGAAGCTAATATTATTCACATTAGTTTTAAATAACATATATAAGCATGATGCATTTAAATATCACATTTCATACATTACAAAAAGATGTCATATTCAAAATTCTGTATTTGAAATTGTGTACTATTTTGTATTTAAAACTATATCTAGTATATCACATTTCACATTGGCTTCAATGCAAGATATCAATCAAAATGTCAAATTAAGATTACACTAAAAACACCCTATTTGTCCAACTCCTATAACTAGAATTATATCAAATATCAAGTTTAAAAACTATGAAAAAATTAATATCACATTACTTAAAAACTACAAATTTCACATTGTTTGAAATGGTTTCATACTAGCATTCAAATAATCTATTATGTCATACATTTTCACATCACAGATGTGAATTTTTATTCAGTAGCCACAAATAATAACTATACAATTTCACACACCAGATGTGTGAATTTGTAAACTTTTTTGTATTTCCAATTTAACACTTATGTTATGCCTTCCATGGAAAAATTAACATATATCATTTAAAGTACTATTTTATCTATATCATACCACATATCATAATGAAAAAAAGTTTCACAAAAGTTGAAAACATATTTTTGCACATTTGTTTACATAGTATGACATGACAATTTGTAACATATATCAGATATCACATATGTCACAGTGAGCATATATCATTTCGGTTTCATGTTTTGACTTAGGTCAAAAAGTTTCACATATAGAACAATACACATCTATGTTCATAATCATACCACATGATACATTTTTTCAACCATGCTTGCTTTACAAAACAATTTCAAGAACAGAAACACATCTTTTCATGGCAGAAACATGAAGAAGAATGGACAGATTTACCTCTGGACACCTTTAGAACCTGCTCTTTGTCTAACATTGCTGAAGATTTATTTATTTCTTCATGGGGATGAACTATCAACAAGAACAATTTGTTTGCTGAGTTTCGATGAAAGGGAAAAGGAGAAGTTGTATGAAGGGAGAAGAAAGAAGGCGCCTGTTGTTTATGACTCGGTAGATATCAATGGACGAAAAGTAGTACTTGTACTCATAGTAAACTAAGAGGACACTGCAAATGTGTGGTCTTGTCAGACAGTAACAATTTTTACAGCATTCATTGGAAGCAATTGAGTACTCTAACACACTTACACTGTACAGCACCTATATATTGACTAGGCTTCCAGGGAAGCAAGTGGGTACCTTACACTCTGCGTTTCAATAGAAAACAACTGCCTGCCTGCCAACTTTCTTCCTTATCAGAAAATACATATTAATCTCACATACACGATTATATTTCATATTTTATTTGTGCTTTATAAAATCAACCATTTATACAAGTGATATGAAAAGAATATATTTCAATAATATTCAACAATAAAATTTTATTTTTATAGAAGAACATCCCATGTTATATAATATCTTGGCTTAATCAGAAATGTATAATAAAAATTATTTAAGAAACCTACATATAGTTATGTTAATAATACTTACTATAACACATTATAATATACAGTTTTTCCACATGCATATTTTTAACAAACAAATTATTTTATCATACATTTTTTATATCATTTATTTTTTCACCAATGTTTCATGTTTCAAATTTTCAAAATAATTTCATATCTATTTAAAAATCATAGTTTCATTTTCACTATTCTGTTATGCCAACTTGCAGATACCAAAGGATCCAAGAGTATATATCATTTTCACATATCACTCTCACAATTCACATGCTGCAGGATTACAAATATTTTTCATAATTTTACATGTAAAATAAATATGTAAGATTTATGTTTGATTTCACTATTGATGTAGATTTTGGGAGTCAAATATTTTGGCTAATGAACTAACGTAAAGTACTGTCACCACATTGGTATAACGCATCGACCTTTATGCCATTGTCTATATCATCACTGTAGACTTTTAAGACTTGACAACTTGCAGCAACCTACACCTATTGCACTGTAGACTTTATGAAGACTGACATCTTTGGCACACCCCATATATATAGATCTTTAGCTACTAGTTGTATTGAAACAAATCTGTAATATGTATAAATCATTTTGTATTAATGTTTTGGACATTCTATACTTGCACGTTTTTATATCAAAATCCCAGTCTAGAGAAAAATTTTAATTATCGTATATAAATTATTTGAAGACATAATATTTTTTATAGCATTTTCATAAGATTAACATGGTTGATCACAATCATATAAACACAATGATTAAATTTTATAATATTGAAACATACTTCATGTTCTCCTACCTTTGTCATGTTAACACATTTATAAAAAGAAGGCACACACCATTATAATTCACTAACACATCTATGTTTTCCTACATTCAGTAAACATAAAGCACACACATCTATGTTCACAATTCAAATGACACCTATTATCTATCTGGAAAACATGGATCTAGTTTTTTTCCTACAACTTGAAAATAATACAAAAATCACATAACACATGATTCACAAGATAAACATTTAAGTAGAACATTCATGTTACCGTTGGTTTGTTTCCACATTTCATATTTAATTTTTGTTATTTGTGATTTTAAGATCAGCCATTTATACAATTCTATGAAATAACATTTTTTTCAATAAGTATTCAAACATACATATTTGTATTTATACAAGTACATCCCATTTATATAATATCTTTTCCTATCATAATTTTAAAAAATTATTAATAAACATACATCTAGTTATGTTCATAATAATTTCATATAACACATACCATGTACCAGTTTTTAACATGCTATTTTTAACAAGATAGATTATTTTATCATAATAATTTTAACCATTATGTACCTTGTTTCAAATTTTCATAATAATTTCATAGCTATTTAAAAATCATAGTTTCATTTTAACATATATATGCGATTCAAAGTATTCAATAGTATATAACATGTTTCACATATTCTTGTTAGCCAACTTGCAGATAGCAAAGGATGCAATAGATATAACATTTTCACATATCTCACTTATGATGTAGATGTTTGAATCAAATATTTGGGCCAATTACTGACGTAAAGTTTCTATCACACCACATTGGTATACGCATAGACTTTTATGCCACTGTCTTACACTGTAACTTTATGAAGACATGACAACTTGCAGGAATCTACACGGTATCAATAGTCTTTAGCATAGATGTAATATGTAAAAATCATCTTGTATTGTTTTGCACATTTATACTTAGACATTTTTATAGCAAAATCCTAGTCTGCAAAATATTATAATTACTTATATAAATTTATTTAAACACTCATAAGTTTTTATAGCTTTCCATAAAGTAACATGCTTGATCACAAATCATATAACACATGATTAAATTTATAAAATATAAGTACATACTTCATGTTCCCCTATGGATTTCACATTTCATAATATTGTATAATTTATTATTTCACATCCAAATAGTTCATTTTTTAGTTATAATTTCACACTTCATACTTCATCAGTTTACATTTTCTTAGTTATAATTTAACACATTTCACATTTTAACACATTTGGATGTTATAACTTATTATTTTTTAGTTATAATTTAACACATTTCACATTTCTTCATTCCTTCAAGTTTTGTTTTATGAAAACTAATCTTCTGAAACAAGTGTTCTATAGATGGATTTACTACGACGATGTGAGTATTTTCTTCTTATATGTTATATCATATATGCATTTTCACATTCTTGTTATTTGTTAACATTCTGTTGTATTAAGAATCAGTTTCACTTAATATATATTACGCAAAGCTGTAGTAAATATTAACTTATATTTCACCTCAGTCGTATGCCCGCAAAGTTCAATTTTGCATATAAAGGACTGTCGAAAGCAGCTGTCACTTCATTGGTATCCGCGTAGACTCCTTGCTTTGTGGCGAACTTTTAACTTTATCAAGACTGGAACACTTCTACACTAGTACACACAACCAGCGGCACCGTTCAAAATATCTAAGCATCCTTTTTTAACCATTTGCTCAACAGTTAAAAAGTAAAAAACACACATATCTCCTTGCCTACAAAAGAACACCCCACTCATATTACATTCATTCCTTCAAGTTTTGTTTTATAGAAAAGTCTTCTGAAACAAGTGTTCTATAATGGATTACTACGACGATGTGAGTATTTTCTTCTTATATGTTATATCATATTCATTTTTCTTATGATAATTTGTATATATCTTTATCAGGTGTTGGTGAAGTAGTTTATGATGATGTATATATAGACTGCCAAAGTAAAAGTTGAATGGCATAGACCAATATACAGTAAAGATGCATTCCCAACTTAGACCTGCTCGACTGTAGCATGGGGAAGAGAGAATGGTGGAGGATGTTTTTCTCTTGGCTGCCCTTTAGATATTATAAATTATACATTGTACGCCAAATATATCACTTTCATATTGGACTTGTTAATTTAATACCTTTTTTTGACATGAAGGGTGATGAATGTGCTTGGAGCTGTTGGTAGACCCTGAACTAAATCTTGTTTGAAAACCTACCTCGAAAACATACATGATGACCTAGAGAATTCTGGATCAAGATAGAAGATGCACACAGATAATCGAACCAAAGAATGATGTCTTCAAGATGAAGGAGAAGAGCTCAGGAATTGATATGTCTATTAGTAATCATTCGAATAGAAAGGATATTTAATATATATATTATCCTTTGTTTGTATTTTCTTTTTAGGCAAATTTTACTTCATGTCTAGTGTGTTTATCGAATGTTATGCTATCAAAAATAAGTCAATCTATGAAGGGTGTTCAATCAATCTATATGAAGCCAATATATTATAATATAATAATTAGGCACTTAACTAGATGCAAATTTTGAAGTTCATATGCACAAAACTTCACTTAATATATCATTTATCATAATTCATATTTTATGAAATGCCACATAAATCTAATAAGTAGTATATGGTGTTATTAAATTATTATCACACATAATACATTTTAAGAATTGAATGGAATTAATATACACAACTTCATTGTTATACACATAATCATATACTACATTAACATATACCATGTTTTTATTCATGTGCTCCTACCTATGGTTTGGAATTACATCTAAACTTTAACACATCTCACAGTTTCATATGTAATTGATTACAAGTCACCAATATATTTAATCAAGTCACATATAACTTTACCACATTTCACATTTGTCCTATTGTAATTGGATTACAATCACATCACATTTTGATTTTTTTTATTATACATACTACATGTAGTTATCTTCTTACTAATTCATACAAAACGATTACGACATGAAAATATATAGAGGATATGCATGTGTTTCCTATATTAATCATGCACTATGTTAGAACACATTCACACAATACATAGTTAGAAGGTATTTCACGATACTTTCATAGCCATTTCACAATTCATAGATGATAGGATGCATGACTTTCTGAAATATTAAAAAATTGTATATTTTGCATAAGAAAATGAAAATGAATTTTTTATAAATTCTAATTTTATAAATATTTCATTACACATTAGAAGGTATTTTCACATATTTCATGTACAACTGTTACATTTCATTATGTTGACATAACAAAAGTTATAGATCAACAATAATTAACAACATAAAAGAAATGTTCAATTGATTTGTTCACATACCAAATTTGCAAAAATGGTATTGCTTTGTACATTTCAGATATTATTAACATTTATCAATTTTTCAATCTTTGTGATAAGTAATTAAAATTGATTTTAACAATATACATTTCACATTTCATCACTATACAATGACACTTGGAGAATATGTTGGTACTAAAATATATATATGGATTCTCAGAACATTACACTCTATCAAATCACATAACTTCTATCCAAATACAGTAACAACATGGAAGATTTTAGAAACATTACACATATGTTATGTGAAACTAATCAAGAATTTCCTTCTTTTCATCGAACGACCAGCTGGTCCAACACGATGTAGTGAAAACTAACTGATTGGTTCCTGAAGCACGCTCTTGATTACTTCCAGATTCCATCTGTGTTGGAAACGTTGCATGGAAAACAAAAAAATTCTACGCACACGCAATCTATCAAGGAGATGCGTAGTAACGAAGGGGAGAGTGTGTCTACGTACCCTCGTAGACCATAAGCGGAAGCGTTTCACAACGCGTTTGATGTGTCGAACTTTCTTCGTAACACGATCTAGTACGAACGACGCACCTTGCCGTGTCAGCACACGTTCAGCTCGGTGACGTCCTCGCCTTCTTGATCCAGCAAGACGGCGAGGTAGTAGATGAGTTTCCGTCAGCACGATTGCGTGTGACGGTGATGCTGAAGTGATCTCCGCAGGGCTTGCCTAGCACTCACGAAAATAGACCGGGGGTGTTAACGGTGGTGGGGGGCCGCCGCACACGGCAACAATTGATATGTTGTGTGCTAGGCGCCCCCCTCCCACATATATATAGGTGGGAGGGAGAGGGGAGAGCCAAGGGGGGTGCCCAGTAGGAGGTATCCTACTTGGGGTCTCTCCCAAGGTGGTGCCCCTTGATATGTATAGGAGCGGGAGAAAGGCAGGGGAGGGTGGCACCCCCCTTTTCCTTTCTCCCATGAGAGAGAACGCAGTGGAGGGCTAGCCCTCCCCCTTTTCCTTCCCTAGGGCTGTTCGGCTAGGGAAGGGATGCACCGCCCTTGTGGCTGGTCTGTCCCTCCCTTGGCCCATTAGCCCAATACAAGTCGGGGGTGCCGAACCCCTCGGTGAACCCGATTTCTCCCGGTAACTCCGAAACACTTCCGGTGTCCAAATACCACCGTCCTATATATCATCTTTACCTCTCGACCATTCGAGACTCTCGTCATGTTCGTGATCTCATCCGGCTCGTACCCGAAAAAAACATTCGGTCACCAATCATATAACTCATATACACTATATCTTCAACGAATGTTAAGCGTGCGGACCCTACGGGTTCGAGAAAATATGTAACATGACTGAGACACCCTCTCTCTGGTCAATAACAATAGAAGAACCTGGATGCCCATATTGGCTCCTACATATTCTACGAAGATCTTTATCGGTTCGAAAACCGTTATGAAAACATATGTAATTCCTTTGTCCATCGGTATGTTACTTGCCCGAGATTCAATCGTCGGTATCTTCATACCTAGTTCAATCTTGTTACCGGCAAGTCTCTTTACTAGTTCCATAATACATCACCTCGTGACTAACTCCATTAGTCATTTGCTTGCAAGCTTATGATGTGTATTACCGGAGGGCCCAGAGATACCTCTCCGATACTCGGAGTGACAAATCGTAATCTCGATCTATGCCAACTCAACAAACAACCTTCAGAGATACTAGTCAGGAACTGCAAGTGTACAAACAATTGATTTATGATTATGTTTAATAAATATCTTATCAAATATTACTAACAAGTATATCGTTATATACAGATATCAATGGATTTATCAGGAGGAAATCTGCTATCCTGATAAAGCATGCTCACATCATCTTAATCCGACAGACCTGACATAGCAGCGTTGAGACGAGAGGCTGAAACAACATCAGAATGAGCTGTTGATATTTATCCAGCTTTCAAAATAGTGGTGTTCTATGAAACTTGTTATGACATGGATGTGGAGAAACTTTCATCATGTAATGGATATGGGTAGTGTACTAATATCTTTTATAACGCGTAGTCATACCTGATACTTTAATATTATGGCGACTCATTATAAGTTCTTATGGGTGACTATTGGTTTAATTAAAGCTTAAAATGTGGCTACATATGTGAAATGTCTTTTCGTTACATCCTAAAAAATTTATACAATATCAATGATTTCAAACTTTCAACTACTACTTCACTATCATTCACATATCCTATTTCATGAAACATTTTGACAAATGCTAGTTAGATATAACTTTATGCATAACATACTAAATTAACAGTATTGTCACGATGAATGTATGACATACAATACATTTTCACAAGTTCTACTATATATTATATTCACCAGTTCGTTCCATGTGTTATTACAATCTTCAAAAATTATATACAAAATGTAGAATTCCACAACATTTTATTTATCGAAGAAGTCAAATAATCCAACTGCATGAAACATAATTCAACTTTTTTTATTTTTATCAATCATATCGGATACAAACCATAACACAATTATATCGGTGTTATAGTGCATATTTGTTCACATAACACAATACACATCTAGTTACATATTATGTTTAAAAATCATTATTTGCCAGAATAGATTTTTTTAAATGTTGTTTAAGTGAAATGAGTAATTAATCTCGAAGCATGACACCAAATCACATATTAGAACATATTTCAAATTGCTATTTAGTTGACACATTCATTTGTGCATTGTTCAATCATTTTCATTATTTCAAATAATGCTATGTCATAAGTTTAATATGTGATCTTAAAACTAGTTATATATTTATAACTAATCCTAATCGATAAATGTTTTGTGAAATGTGAAACATTTATCGAACCATGTGAGACTTTCAAACAAACTTGAAGCATATTTCACATTTGCAATTTAGGATGCAACGATAAACATTAATATTCGTGTATATTAAATATAGTTTTCACATAACACAAGACATATCAGTGACATATTAGTAAAAAATATTTATTTCACAAACCTTTTGAAAAATACTGAAGATATAACATATATTAAACTATAAATGTTAAGTATCAGATATCATAAAGTTACACATGCTATGATATTAAATATTATTTCATTTATTATATACATTCTAGTGTTCAATGTTCTAATCAATTTTCATATTTCACACTTAGTATGTCATATGTGTAATATGTTAATCTTACAGGTTAGTTATACATTTAGAAGCTATTCATATTTCATAAAGTTTTGTCAACTTTGTAATATGTGATTTTTCCGGAAAAAAAAAATCTTATGTGGATTATGAAAATTGTTTTTTAGTGAAATCATAAAATTTACCTTCTTTTACATAAAGCATGCATGAGATTTTTTTTGACACTTCACATTTGAATATAAATTTTTTATTCAATGATTTTTTTCACACTTCACAATTTTTTTCGCATTTCAAATATGAATATATGTTGCTAAATAGAGATAAGCATATGTCTCTTTTCACCACTTCCAAACGAAAGAGATCCACATTTGAGGGAAAGATTCGAAGTTTTAATTATTAACAAAATACCATAATAGTTGCTAAATAGAGATAAGCATAGGTTGACACAGTGCTTTCAATACTTTTTCATTCAAGATATGTGATATTTATTGATCTTCAGCTCTTCCACTTCTCCTTCATGATTATTATTCTTCATCATGGGATACACCTACATTTTCATCATGTAAATATTAGTTATAAATAGAATGAAATGTTTTTTAAGCATTATTAAGAGCAAATGAAATTTTTTTATCTAAACATTCATGGTGTTAAATGAAAATTCAATAATATCACCTAGAATGTAGAAAGTCTTGTATGGATAGATTTCTCTTCTTATCTCTGTTCCAAACATCTTTTCTGATGTTCCTTGACCATATTAAACTCAAATATCCCACTGTCACCCTAATTATCCTTGCATCACGATCATCATAAATATGAGTATTATTCCGAATGGGGACAGCATCCATGTGCAATGCCTGAGCTAGAATTATGTTTGTGAAATCTATGAGCTTGAAAGGAAGTTCCGCTTATCTCATCAGTTGTCTCAATTGCATCTTCCACAAGATTATTCTAAATCAATGATGGTAGCAATACCTACATCCTCCTCTTCAATTTTCAGAACATGAACATTGCTCCGAAGCATAGCATCCAATACCGGGGGGGTCTCAATTGAAGATTGTACTACCTCAACCAAATTGAATCTAATAGATGCTTCAACTTCAAGACCCAATACATATATCACCAATAATAGTTCCTAGATGAAAATCCACCCAGAAATTGTTCTAAAACATACATCGAACATGCAAGTGATGTACAGAGTGAATGTATAAACCTTGGTGCTGTTTGACCAGTGGCACCCATATTTTTTGAACGGTAAATTGTGGCACCAGCTCTGTGGTTCTGTTTGCAGCACATAAAATGTTTGCTTGACCTATTTAATTTCATCTTCAGGTCCTTCTGTAGTTACAATCTCCCCAGTCATTGGATCCCAAGCAGCAAGTATTTTTCCATGAAATGAATGCAAAAGTACTTTACCATGCTGACATCAACAATTCTAAGCTAGAAAATGCTTCTTTCTCTTTTAGAGTCATGAATGGCTTCTCAAAGTAGTTGAAACCCTTCAAAACCAGGTTTATATCAACAGGAGGAATCTGCTAACATTATCTATTCTGGTGAATACCCCAATTAATGGCGGTATTTTTATTCCTTTTGAACAACAGCTTCTTGAACACATTGTTACCAAATCAGATTATTCACTTTTTGCAAATAGTTTTAGCTTTTAGACATCAACAGGATGGGAGGGCAACTTTTGATAAGATTATATGTTTTAAATCATGTGGAAGAACAGCTACATCACTGTCTCTCGATCATATCCTCGTCCATCCTTTTTTCTAACTGCAAAATTCTGAATTATTACAATAACACAAGTTAGCTAAAGGATCTCAATGATGTGAGTTTTTTTTAATATTTAGTAAGAAGGTCATGTTAAAATTGCGAATCCACTAATATTTATGTAATAGCAATATCACATATATGTGAATTATGATATTACTTTGCAGACTTGTGTAATTTTTCATATATGTGATATGATACATACTTTGGAATACTCTTGAGTGATTTTGGCATATAGCGTACCAAGTTGAAATATGCTTTGAAAGATAGTGTAACAAGTCATATAGTCAAATTTTATGTTTCTTAATATTATATTACATAGACACTGCAACATTAATGTGAATTTGTATAGAGAAGCATTCCACAGGATAGATCCATTATAATTTAGCAACATTTTCATTAGGCAATAGAAGTCTTAACATAGATACATCAAAACATGGAACTCATTTAACCAATGAGAAATCACAAATAACTAGATTTCAGAATAGAGGTACATAAGAATAAGAAACAAAGCCATACCTTGTGAATGTAGTGCGGACAATATAACTTTTAGATAAGATGCGATCTATGATAGCTGAAGAAGCTCTTCCTTTGTTGAATGAAACCAGACAGTTCTTATTTCTTAAGAGACTTCATGTGAAAGTATAGCAAAGGTAGGATAAGAATAGTAGTTGGAGAAAGGTTGTGTTGGGCGCCCAAGGTAAGAGAAGTAACTAGTCAAGATTCCACTGCACCTGTTCCCTTAAAGTTATCAGTTCGATGTGAGTACTCATGTACCGAGTCACTGAAATATGAATTTACATTTCTGTCAAATGAACTTTTGTCACATGAGTCTCTTCAATAGGGCTATAATGGTTAAAATTATACTTCAGCCTTTCAATATTTATTTTTACTTTGCCGCTTGGTACTTCCTAAAGGTCAAGTAAGATATTTTCATCCCATAGCTTGTCCAGGAAGATTCGCATGCAATCAATTATGTCCTCATTTTTCTAATAACTAACATGGCTAATCTTTTAGTTTTAAAAAATTCAATTATGAGATCACATATCATTTATGTTTGTATAATGAAATATATAATCATAAAATATTGTGGGGCATATAAAAATTAATATTTTCTATACTAATTTTCCTTTTTTACTATATCTTGTACTTGAATATATAATTTTCTTCTTAAATGATTTATAGATTTTGGATACATGTTTAGTTTTATTATAGAATGTGACTGCAGCTTTTAAAGTATTCTTAAATAGTCTCTACTCTGTTGTTGTCACATGTTTGATAAGTGATATATTCCAATGCATGTCTCTTGTTGTCACATATCTTCTTAAAGTTCTATAATAGGCATATACTAGCATGGAAGAAGAGCATTTCAAGTAGCAATGCCTCCACGAAAAGGTAAGAAGATAGTTGATGAATCGCCACAAAAAAAAACCAAACAAGTGCAAAATGCCTTGGTGGTTGACAGCTTCAAGCGGCTCCAACCAGTTCAATTGAGGCCTCTAAAGATGGAAGCTGATCTTATGAAGAAGAAGAAAATCACAACCTCTTTCTCTTCAACATAGAGAATGAAAGTTTCTGCATTTATCTAAGAGGTAGTTGATTTACTAAGGCCTACTGATTGTGAGGAAGTGAAGGCAAATGCAAGGATGGGAATAATGCCAAAAAAGTGGTTCAAGTTATTCAGAAGCCATAGGAAACTTCATTATTCTCTCCTCTGATGATGATTCAGAAGAATAGGTTTTCCTAGCAGTATATAGTTTTAGTGTGTTAAATGAACTTTTTCTACTTATGATGATGCATATGAATCTTATTATGTTGTAATATTATGTTATGGAATTTTATCATGTATTATATTCTCTGATGATAATTTCATGTTTTAACAGCTATATATGAAACATTACGTACTATCAAATAAGAAAAAGTATGTTATACTAGATTTATATTAAGAAAAGGAATATTTTCCTTAACACAAATATTATATAATTTGATACGAGATACATCTGATAAACTAATAAGTCTGAAATACTTGCAAACAGAAATACAAATCTATTACAATAAATTAAGTTCTCGGGCACGCTGAAAGTTTCCAAACGTCATCTCTAAATTTTTTATTGTCCATGCTTATTATATTATCGTTTTGGCGTTTTATTATGCATTAATTCTATTTAATTTTTTTGGACTAACCTATTACAACCATTTAACACTTATGTTATGCCTTCCATGGGAAAAATTAACATATATCATTTAAAGTACTATTTTATCTATATCATACCACATATCATAATGAAAAAAAGTTTCACAAAAAGTTGAAAACATATTTTTTGCACATTTGTTTACATAGTATGACATGACAATTTGTAACATATATCAGATATCACATATGTCACAGTGAGCATATATCATTTCGGTTTTCATGTTTTGACATTAGGTCAAAAAAGTTTCACATATAGAACAATACACATCTATGTTCATAATCATACCACATGATACATGTTTCACCATATGCTTGCTTTACAAAACAAATTTCAAGAACAGAAACACATCTTTTCATGGCAGAAACATGAAGAAGAATGGACAGATTTACCTGCTGGGACACCTTTAGAACCATGCTCTTTTGTCTAACATTGCTGAAGATTTATTTATTTCTTCATGGGGGATGAACTATCAACAAGAACAATTTGTTTGCTGAGTTTCAGATGAAAGGGAGGAAAAGGAGAAGTTGTATGAAGGGAGAAGAAGAAGAAGGCGCCTGTTGTTTATGACTCGGTAGATAATACCAATGGACGAAAAGTAGTACTTGTACTCTATAGTAAACTAATGAGGACACTGCAATGTGTTGTCTTGTCAGACAGTAACAATTTTTTACAGCATTCATTGTGAAGCAATTGAGTACTCTAACACACTTACACTGTACAGACCTATATATTGACTAGGCTTCCAGAGGAAGACAAGTGGGTACCTTACACTCTGCGTTTCATAGAAGAACAACTGCCTGCCTGCCAACTTTCTTCCTTATCAGAAAATACATATTAATTCTCACATACACGATAATATATTTCATATTTTTATTTGTGCTTTATAAAATCAACCATTTATACAAGTGATATGAAAAAGAATATATTTCAATAAATATTCAAACAATAAAATTTTATTTTTATAGAAGAACATCCCATGTATATAAATATCTTTGGCTTAATCAGAAATGTAATAAATAAAAATTATTTAAGAAAACCTACATATAGTTATGTTAATAATACTTACATATAACACATAATAATATATCAGATTTTTCACATGCATATTTTTAACAAAACAAATTATTTTATCATAGCATTTTTTATCATTTTATTTTTTCACCAATATGTATCATGTTTCAAATTTTCAAAATAATTTCATATCTATTTAAAAATCATAGTTTCATTTTCACATATTCTTGTTAGCCAACTTGCAGATACCAAAGGATCCAAGAGTATATATCATTTTCACATATCACTCTCACAATTTCACATGCTGCAGGATTACAAATATTTTTCATAAATTTTACATGTAAAATAAATATGTAAGATTTAGTTTGATTTCACTATTGATGTAGATTTTGGGAGTCAAATATTTTGGCTAATGAACTAACGTAAAGTACTGTCAGCACATTGGTATACGCATCGACTTTATGCCATTGTCTATATCACTGTAGACTTTATGAAGACTTGACAACTTGCAGCAACCTACACGCTATTGCACTGTAGACTTTATGAAGACATGACATCTTTGGCACACCCATATATAATAGATCTTTAGCTACTAGTTTGTTATATGAAACAAATCTGTAATATGTATAAAATCATTTTGTATTAATGTTTTGGACATTCTATACTTGCACGTTTTTATAATCAAAATCCCAGTCTAGAGAAAAATTTTAATTATCGTATATAAAATTATTTGAAGACAGATAGTTTTTAATACCACTTTTTCATAAGATTAACATGGTTGATCACAAATATCATAAACAATGATTAAATTTATAATATTGAAGTACATACTTCATGTTCTCCTACCTGTCATGTTAACACATTTATAAAAGAAGCACCACACATATAATTCACTTAACACATCTATGTTTTCCTACATTCAGTAAACATAAGCACACACATCTAGTGTTCAACATTCAAATGACACCTTATATCTATCTGAACAGGCACTAGTTTTTTTCCTACAACTTGAAAATAATACAAAACACATAACACATGATTCACAAGATAACATTTAAGTAGAACTTCATGTTACCGTTGGTTTGTTTTCACATTTCATATTTAATTTTTGTTATTTGTGATTTTTAAGATCAGCCATTTATACATCATTAGAAATACATTTTTTTTCAATAAGTATTCAAACATACATATTTGTATTTATACAAGTACATCCCTTTATATAATTCTTTTTCCTTATCATAATTTTAAAAATTATTAATAAACATACATCTAGTTATGTCCTAATATTTCATATACACATAACCATGTACCAGTTTTTTAACTGCATATTTTTAACAAGATGATTTTTATCATAATAATTATAACCATATGTCCTTTTTTTCAAATTTTCATAATATTTCATAGCTATTTAAAAATCATAGTTTCATTTTACATATATATGCGGATATCAAGTATTCAATAGTATATACATTTTTCACATATTCTTGTTACCAACTTGCAGATAGCAAAGGATGCATAGTATATAACATTTTCACATATCTCACTTATGATGTAGATGTTTGAAGTCAAATATTTGGGCCAATGTACTGACGTAAAGTTTCTATCACACACATTGGTATACGCATAGCCTTTTATGCCACTGTCTATACCAGCTGTAACTTTATGAAGACATGACAACTTGCAGGAATCACACGGTATCAATAGATCTTTAGCATAGAGGAATATGTATAAAATCATCTTGTATTATGTTTTGCACATTTTACTTAGACATTTTTTATAAGCAAATCCTAGTCTGCAGAAATATATATTATCTTAATAAATTTTATTAAACACTTCATAAGTTTTTTTATAGCTTTTCCATAAGATTAACATGCTTGATCACAAATCATATAACACATGATTAAATTTATAAAATATAAGTACATACTATTCATGTCCCCTATGGATTTCACATTTCATAATATTGTATAATTTATTTTTCACACCCAAATAGTTCATTTTTTAGTTATAATTTCACACTTCATACTTCATCAGTTTAACATTTTCTAGTTATAATTTAACACATTTCACATTTTAACACATTTGGATGTATAACTTATTATTTTTTAGTTATAATTTAACACATTTCACATTTTCTTCATTCCTTCAAGTTTTGTTTTATGAAAACTATCTTCTGAAACAAGTGTTCTATAGATGGATTACTACGACGATGTGAGTATTTTCTTCTTATATGTTATATCATATATGCATTTTCACATTCTTGTTATTTGTTAACATTCTGTTGTATTAAGAATCAGTTTCACTTAATATATATTACGAAAGCTGTAGTAAATATTAACTTATATTTCACCTCAGTCGTATGCCCGCAAAGTTCAATTTTTGCATATAAAGGACTGTCGAAAGCAGCTGTCACTTCATTGGTATCCGCGTAGACTTCCTTGGCTTTGTGGCAGAACTTTTAACTTTATCAAGACTGGACAACTTCTACACTAGTACACACAACCAGCGGCACCGTTCAAAATATCTAAGCATCCTTTTTTACCATTTGCTCAACAGTTAAAAAGTAAAAAAACACATATCTCCTTGCCTACAAAAGAACACCCGCACTCAGTATTACATTCATTCCTTCAAGTTTTGTTTTATGAAAACTGTCTTCTGAAACAAGTGTTCTATAGATGGATTACTACGACGATGTGAGTATTTTCTTCTTATATGTTATATCATATATGCATTTTTCTTATGATAATTTTGTATATATCTTTATCAGGGTGTTGGTGAAGTAGTTTATGATGATGTTATATATAGAACTGCCAAAGATAAAAGTTGGAATGGCATAGACCAATATACAGTAAGAAGATGCATTCCCAATCTTAGACCTGCTCGACGTGTAGCATGGGGAAGAGAGAATGGTGGATGATGTTTTCTTGGCTGCCCTATTTAGATATTATAAATTATACATTGTACGCCAAATATATCACTTTCATATTGGACTTGTTAATTTAATAACTTTTTTTGACATGAAGGGTGATGAATGTGCTTGGAGCTGTTGGGTAGACCCTGAACATAAATCTTGTTTGAAAACCTACCTCGAAAACATACATGATGACCTAGAGAATTCTTGGATCAAGATAGAAGATGCAACAGATGAATCGAACCAAAAGAATGATGTCTTCAAGATGAAGGAGAAGAAGCTCAAGGAATTGATATGTCATATTAGTAATCATTCGAATAGAAAGGATATTATAATTATTATATTATCCTTTGTTGTAATTTTCTTTTTAAGCAAATTTTACTTCATGTACTAGTGTGTTTATCGAATGTTATGCTATCAAAAATAAAGTCAATCTATGAAGGAGTGTTCAATCAATCTATATGAAGCCAATATATTATAATATAAATAATTATGCACTTAAACTAGATGCAAATTTGAAGTTCATATGCACAAACTTCACTTAATATACATTTATCATAATTCATATTTTATGAAATGCACACATAAATTCTAATAAGTAGATATGGTGTTATTTAAATTATTTTAACCCATAATACATTTTAGAATTGAATGGAATTAAATATACACAACTTCATTGTATAAACACTAATCATATACTACATTAACATATACCATTTTATTCATGTGCTCCTACCTATGTTTGGAATTACATCTAAACATTTAACAATCTCACAGTTTCTATGTAATTGATTACAGTCACCAAATATTTAATCAAGTCACATAAACATTTACCACATTTCACATTTGCCTATGTAATTGGAGTACAATCAATCACATTTTTGATTTTTTTATTACATACTACATGTAGTTATCTTCTTACTAAATTCATACAAAACGATTACGACATGAAAATTATAAGAGGAGATGCATGTGTTCCTATATTAATCATGCACTATGTTAGAACACATTTCACAATACATAGTTAGAAGGTATTTCACGATACTTTCATAGCCATTTCACATTCATAGATAGATAGGATTCATGACTTTCCTGAAATATAAAAAAATTGTATATATTGCATAAGAAAATGAAAATGAATTTTTTATAAAATTCAATTTTTATAAATATTTCATTACACATTAGAAGGTATTTCACATATTTCATGTACAACTGTTACATTTCATTATGTTGACATAACAAAAGTTTAGATCACATAATTAACAACAATAAAAGAATGTTCAATTGATTTGTTCACATACCAAATTTGCAAAAATTGTATTGCTTTGTACATTTCAGATATTTATTAACATTTATCAATTTTTACAATCTTTGTGATAAGTAATTAAAATTGATTTTAACATATAATACATTTCACATTTCATCACTATACAATGACACTTGGAGAATATGTTGGTACTAAAATATATATATGGATTATCAGAACATTACACTCTATCAAAATCACATAACTTCTATCCAAATACAGTACCAAACATGGAAGATTTTAGAAACATTACACATATGTTATGTGAAACTAATCAAGAATTCTCCTTCTTTTCATCGAACGACCAGCTGGTCCAACACGATGTAGTGACAAATAACTGATTGGTTCCTGAAGCAGCTCTTGATTACTTCCAGATTCCACATCTGTGTTGGGAAACGTTGCATGGAAAACAAAAAAAATTCTACGCACACGCAAGATCTATCAAGGAGATGCGTAGTAACGAGAGGGGAGAGTGTGTCTACGTACCCTCGTAGACCATAAGCGGAAGCGTTTCACAACGCGGTTGATGTGGTCGAACTTTCTTCGTAATCCAACCGATCTAGTACCGAACGTACGGCACCTCCGTGTTCAGCACACGTTCAGCTCGGTGACGTCCTCCGCCTTCTTGATCCAGCAAGACGGCGAGGTAGTAGATGAGTTCCGTCAGCACGATTGCGTGGTGACGGTGATGCTGAAGTGATCTCCGCAGGGCTTCGCCTAAGCACTACGAAAATATGACCGGGGGTGTAAACGGTGGTGGGGGGCGCCGCACACGGCTAACAATTGATATGTTGTGTGCTAGGCGCCCCCCTCCCACATATATATAGGTGGGAGGGAGAGGGGAGAGGCCAAGGGGGGTGCCCAAGTAGGAGGTATCCTACTTGGGGTCTCTCCCAAGGTGGTGCCCCTCTGATATGTATAGGAGCGGGAGAAAGGCAGGGGAGGGTGGCACCCCCCTTTTCCTTTCTCCCATGAGAGAGAAAGGCAGGAGGGGCTAGCCCTCCCCCTTTTCCTTCCCTAGGGCTGTTCGGCTAGGGAAAGGGATGCACCAGCCCCTTGTGGGCTGGTCTGTCCCTCCCTTGGCCCATTAAGCCCATATACAAGTCGGGGGTGCCCGGAACCCCTTCCGGTGACCCGATTTCTTCCCGGTACGTCCCGAAACACTTCCGGTGTCCAAATACCACCGTCCTATATATCAATCTTTACCTCTCGACCATTTCGAGACTCCTCGTCATGTTCGTGATCTCATCCGGGACTCCGAAAAACATTCGGTCACCAAATCATATAACTCATATAACACTATATCTTCAACGAATGTTAAGCGTGCGGACCCTACGGGTTCGAGAACTATGTAGACATGACTGAGACACCTCTCTGGTCAATAACCAATAGAAGAACCTGGATGCCCATATTGGCTCCTACATATTCTACGAAGATCTTTATCGGTCGAACCGTTATGAAAACATATGTAATTCCCTTTGTCCATCGGTATGTTACTTGCCCGAGATTCAATCGTCGGTATCTTCATACCTAGTTCAATCTTGTTACCGGCAAGTCTCTTTACTAGTTCCATAATACATCACCTCGTGACTAACTCCTTAGTCATTTGCTTGCAAGCTTATGATGTGTATTACCGAGAGGGCCCAGAGATACCTCTCCGATACTCGGAGTGACAAATCGTAATCTCGATCTATGCCAACTCAACAAACACCTTCAGAGATACTAGTCAGGAACTGCAAGGTACAAACAATTGATTTATGAATTATGTTTAATAAATATCTTATCAAATATACTAACAAGTATATGCGTTATATACAGATATCAATGGATTTATTCAGGAAGGAAATCTGCTATGCCTTGATAAAGCATGCTCACAATCATCTTAATCCGGACAGACCTGAGATAGCAGCGTTGAGACGAGAGGCTGAAACAACATCAGAATGAGCTGTTGATATTTATCCAGCTTTCAAAATAGTGGTTGTTCTATGAAACTTGTTATGACATGGATGTGAGAAACTTTCTACATGTAATGGATTATGGTAGTAGTACTAATATCTTTTATTAACGCGTAGCATACCTGATACTTTAATATTATGGCGACTCATTATAAGTTCTTATGGTTGACTATTAGGTTTAATTAAAGCTTAAAATGTGGCTACATTATGTGAAATGTCTTTTCGTTACATCCTAAAAAATTTATACAATATCAATGATTTTCAAAACTTTCAACTACTTCACTATCTTCACATAATCCTATTTCATGAAACATATTTGACAAATGCTAGTTAGATATAACTTTATGCATAACATACTAAATTAACAGTATTGTCACGATGAATGTATGACATACAATACATTTTCACAAGTTCTACTATATATTATATTTACACCAGTTCGTTCCATGTGTTATTACAATCTTCAAAAATTATATACAAATTATAGAATTCCACACATTTTATTATCGAAGAATGTCAAATAATCCAACTGCATGAAACATAATTCACCTTTGTTATTTTTATACAATCATATCGGATACAACCATAAACAATTATATCGGTGTTATAGTGCATATTTGTTTCACATAACACAATACACATCTAGTTGACATATTATGTTAAAATCATTATTTGCCAGAATAGATTTTTTTTAAATGTTGTGTTAAGTGAAATGGAGTAATTAATCTCGAAGCATGACACCAAATCACAAATTAGAACATATTTCAAATTTGCTATTTAGTTGACACATTCATTTGTGCATTGTTCTAATCATTTTCATATTTCAAATAATGCTATGTCATAAGTTTAATATGTGATACTTAAAACTAGTTATATATTTATAACTAATCCTAATCGATAAATGTTTTGTGAAATGTGAAACATTTATCGAACCATGTGAGACTTTCAACAAACTTGAAGCATATTTCACATTTGCAATTTAGGATGCAACGATAAACATTAATATTCGTGTTATATTAATATAGTATTTTCACATAACACAAGACATATCTAGTTGACATATTATGTAAAAAATATTTTATTTGCAAAAACCATTTTTGAAAAATACTGAAAGATATAACATATATTAAACTATAAAATGTTAAGTATCAGATATCATAAAGTACACATGCATATGATATTAAATATTTCATTTATTATATACATTCATGTGTTCAATGTTCTAATCAATTTTCATATTTCACACTTAGTATGTCATATGTGTAATATGTGAATCTTACAGGTAGTTATACATTTAGAGCTATTCCATATTTCATAAATGTTTTGTCAACTTTGTAATATGTGATTTTTCCGGAAAAAAAAATCTTATGTGGATATATGAAAATTGTTTTTTTGTGAAATCATAAAATTTACCTTCTTTTACATAAAGCAATGCATGAGATTTTTTTTGACACTTCACATTTTGAATAAAATTTTTTATTCAATGATTTTTTTCACATTCACAAATTTTTTCGCATTTCAAAATAGAAAATAATGTTGCTAAATAGAGATAAGCATATGTCCTCTTTTCACACTTCCAACGAAAGAAGATCCACAATTTGAGGGAAAGATTCGAAGTTTTAATTATTACAAAATACATAATATGTTGCTAAATAGAGATAAGCATAGGTTGACACAGTGCTTTTCAATATCTTTTCATTCAAGATATGTGATATTTATTGATCTTCAGCTCTTCCACTTCTCCTTCATGATTATTATTCTTCATCATGGGATACACCTACATTTTCATCATGTAAATATTAGTTATATAAATAGAATGAAATGTTTTTTAAGCATTAAATAAGAGCAAATGAAATTTTTTATCTAAACATTCATGGTGTTAAATGAAAATTCAATAATATTCACCTAGAATGTAGAAAGTCTTGTATGGATAGATTTCTCTTCTTATCTCTGTTCCAAACATCTTTTCTGCTGTTCCATTGACCATATTAAACTCAAATATCCCACTGTCAGCCCTAATTATCCTTGCATCACGATCATCATAAATATGAAGTATTATTCCGAATGGGGACAGCATCCATGTGCAATGCCTTGAGCTAGAATTATGTTTGTGAAATCTATGAGCTTGAAAGGAGTCCAGCTTATCTCATCAGTTGTATCATATTGCATCTTCCACAAGATTATTCTAAATGCAATGAATGTAGCAATACCTACATCCTCCTCTTCAATTTTCAGAACATGAACATTGCTCCGAAGCATAGCATCCAATACCGGGGGGGTCTCAATTGAAGATGTACTACCGTCAACCAAATTGAATCTAAATAGATGCTTCAACTTCAAGACCCAATACATCATATCACCAATAATAGTTCCTAGATGAAACTCCACCCCAGAAATTGTTTCTAAAACATACATCGAACATTGCCAAGTTGATGTAACAGAAGTGAATGTATAAACCTTGGTGCTTGTTTGACCAGTGGCTACCCATATTATTTTGAACGGTAAATTGTGGCAACCAGCTCTGTGGTCATGGTTTGCAGCACATAAAATGTTTGCTTGACTATTTAATTCATCTTCAGGTCCTTCTGTAGTTACAATCTCCCCAGTCATTGGATCCCAAGCAGCAAGTATTTTTCCATGAAATGAATGCAAAAGTACTTTACCATGCTTGACATCAACAATTCTTAAGCTAGAAAATGCTTCTTTCTCTTTTAGAGTCATGAATGGCTTCTCAAAGTAGTTGAACCCTTCCAAACCAGGTTTATATCCAACAGGAAGGAATCTGCTAACATTATCTATTCTGGTGAATACCCCAATTAATGGCGGTATTTTATTCCTTTTGAATAACAGCTTCTTGAACACATTGTTACAAATCAGATTATTCCACTTTTTGCAAATAGTTATTAGCTTTAAGACATCAACAGGATGGGAGGGCACTTTTGATAAGATTATATGTTTTAAATCATGTGGAAGAACAGCTACATCACCTGTCTCTCGATCATATCCTCGTCCATCCTTTTTTCTAACTGCAAATTATGAATTATTACAATAACACAAGTTAGCTAAAGGATCTCAATGATGTGAGTTTTTTTTAATATTTAGTAAGAAGGTCATGTTAAAATTGCGAATCCACTAATATTTATGTAATAGCAATATCACATATATGTGAATTATGATATATACTTTTGCAGACTGTGGTAATTTTTCATATATGTGATATATGATACATACTTTGGAATACTCTTGAGTAATTTTGCATATAGCGTACCAAGTGTGAAATATGCTTTGGAAATATAGTGTAACAAGTCATATAGTCAAATTTTATGTTTCTTAATATTACATATTACATAAGACACTGCAACCATTAATGTGAAATTTGTTATAGAAGCATTACACAAGATAGATCCATTATAATTTAGAACATTTTCATAAGGCATATAGAAGTCTTAACATAGGATACATCAAAACATGGAACTCATTTAACCAATGAGAAATCAACAAATAACTAGATTTCAGAATAGAGGTACATAAGAATAAGAAACAAAGCCATACCTTGTGAATGTAGTGCGGACAATATAACTTTTAGATAAGATGCAGATCTATGATAGCTGAAGAAGCTCTTCCTTTTGTTGAATGAAACCAGACAGTTCTTATTTCTTAAGAGACTTCATGTGAAAGTATAGAGCAAAGGTAGGATAAGAATAGTAGTTGGAGAAAGGTTGTGTTGGGCGCCCATAAGGTAAGAGAAGTAACTAGTCAAGATTCCACTGCACCTGTTCCCTTAAAGTTATCAGTTCGATGTGAGTACTCATGTACGAGTCACTGAAATATGAATTTACATTTCTGTCAAATGAACTTTTGTCACATGAGTCTCTTCAATAGGGCTATAATGGTAAAATTATACTTCAGCCTTTCAAACTATTTATTTTTACTTTTGCCGCTTGGTACTTCCTAAAGGTCAAGTAAGATATTTTCATCCCATAGCTTGTCCAGGAAGATTCGCATGCAATCAATTATGTCCTCATTTTTCTAATAACTATAACATGGCTAATCTTTTAGTTTAAAAAAATTCAATTATGAATCACATATCATTTTGTTTGTATAATGAAATATATAATCATAAAATATTGTGATTGGCATATAAAAATTAATATCTTTTATAACATAATTTTATCCTTTTTTAACTATATTCTTGTACTTGAAATATATAATTTCTTCTTAAAAAATGATTTATAGATTTTTGGATACATGTTTAGTTTTATTATATGAATGATGCTGCAGCTTTAAAGTTATTCTTAAAATATTCTCTATCTCTTTGTTGTCACATGTTATGATAAGTGATATATTCCAATGCATGTCTCTTTGTTGTCACATATCTTCTTAAAGTTCTATAAATATGGCATACTACTAGCATAGAAGAAGAAGCATTTCAAGTAGCAATGCCTCCACGAAAAGGTAAGAAGATAGTTGATGAATCGCCACCAAAAAAACCAAACAAGTGCAAAATGCCTTGGTGGTTGACAGCTTCAAGCGGCTCCAACCAGTTCAATGAGGCCTCTAAAGATGAAGCTGATCTTATGAAGAAGAAGAAAATCACAACCTCTTTCTCTTCAAACATAGAGAATGAAAGTTCTCATTTATCTAAAGAGGTAGTTGATTTACTAAGGCCTTACTTGATTGGTGAGGAAGTGAAGGCAAATGCAAGGATGGGAATAATGCCAAAAAAAGTTGTTCAAGTTATTCAGAAGCCAATAGAAAACTTCATTATTCTCTCCTCTGATGATGATTCAGAAGAATAGGTTTTCCTAGCACTATATGTTTTAGTGTGTTAAATGTAACTTTTTCTACTTATGATGATGCATATGAATCTTATTATGTTGTAATATTTATGTTATGTGAATTTTTATCATGTATTATATTCTCTGATGATAATTTCATATGTTTAACAGATATATATGAAATCATTACGTACTATCACATAATGTAAAAAGTATGTTATATAAGATATTATATTAAGAAAAGGAATATTTTCCTTAACACAAATAATTATATAATTTGATACGAGTACATCTGATAAACTTAATAAGTCTGAACATACTTGCAAACAGAAATACAATCTATTACAATAACTTAAGTTCTCGGGCACCGCTGAAACGTTTCCAACGTATCTATAATTTTTTATTGTTCCATGCTATTATATTATCTGTTTTGGATGTTTTATATGCATTAATATGCTATTTTATATTTTTTTTGGACTAACCTATTAACCTAGAGCACAGTGCCAGTTTCGTGGAGAAGGAATACCAAACGGAGTCCAAACGGAATAAAATCTTCGCGATGATTTTTCTTGGACCAGAAGACACCCAGGAGACTTGGAGATGAAGTCGGAGGAGCCACGAGGCGGCCACAAGGGTGGAGGGCACGCCCCCCTACCTTGTGGGCCTCCCGTGACCCTCCGGACCTAATTCTTTCGCCTATATATTCACATATATTCCCAAACCACTAGAGGCATCCATGAAAACACTTTTCCACCGCCGCAACCTTCTGTAGCCGTGAGATCCCATCTAGGGACCTTTTCCGGCACCCTGCGGAGGGGGATTCGATCATGGAGGGCTTCTACATCAACCCTATTGCCCTTCCGATGAAGCGTGAGTAGTTTATCTCAGACCTACGGGTCCATAGCTAGTAGCTAGATGGCTTCTTCTCTCTCTTTGATTCTCAATACCATGTTCTCCTTGATGTTCTTGGAGATCTATTCGATGTAATACTTTTTTGCGGTGTGTTTGCCGAGATCCGATGAATTGTGGATTTTTGATCAGATTATCTATGAATATTATTTGAATCTTCTCTGAATTCTTTTATGCATGATTTGTTATCTTTGTAATTCTCTTCGAACTATCGGTTTGGTTTGGCCAACTAGATTGGTTTTTCTTCCAATGGAAGAAGTGCTTAGCTTTGGGTTCAATCTTGCGGTGTCCTTTCCCAGTGACAGTAGGGGCAACAAGGCACGTATTGTATTGTTGCCATCGAGGATAAAAAGATGGGGTTTACATCATATTGCTTGAGTTTATTCCTCTACATCATGTCATCTTACTTAATGCGTTACTCTGTTCTTCATGAACTTAATACTCTAGATGCAGGCAGGAGTCGGTCGATGTGTGGAGTAATAGTAGTAGATGCAGAATCGTTTCGGTCTACTTGACACGGACGTGATGCCTATATTCATTATCATTGCCTTAGATATCGTCATAACTTTGCGCTTTTCTATCAATTGATCGGCAGTAATTTGTTCACCCACCGTATTATTTGTTATCTTGAGAGAAGCCTCTAGTGAAACCTATGGCCCCCGGGTCTATTTTCCATCATATAAGTTTCCAATCTACTATTTTCCATTATATAAGTTTCTGGTCTACTATTTTGCAATCTTTTACTTTCTGATCTATAAACCAAAAATACCAAAAATATTTACTTTATCTTTTATTTAGTTTCATCTATATCTATCAGATCTCACTTTTGCAAGTAACCGTGAAGGGATTGACAACCCCTTTATCGCGTTGGGTGCAAGTTGTTTGATTGTTTGTGCAGGTATTCGGTGATTTGTGCATTGTCTCCTACTGGATTGATACCTTGGTTCTCAAACTGAGGGAAATACTTATCTCTACTTTGTTGCATCACCCTTTCCACTTCAAGGGAAAACCAATGCAAGCTCAAGAAGTAGCAGGAAGAATTTCTGGCACCGTTGCCGGGGAGATCTACGCCAAGTCAAGACATACCAAGTACCCATCATAAACTCTCATCTCTTGCATTACATTATTCACCATTTGCCTGTGGCGCCCCCGTCTCAATCGTACACTAATCATACACGCAAACATGTACGATCAAGCACAGGGACTCACGGGAAGATATCACAACACAACTCTAACACAATTTAAACGGAGGTCCACAATATTACAGACCAGGGATCCGAAGATCCGAATACATAAGTCAGTCATACAAATATTATCTGAGTACAGACATAGTTAGACAAGTTTTGCCTTAAGAAGGCTAGCACAAACAGCGACACTAGATTGAAAGGCATTGGCCTCCTGCCTGGGAGCCTCCGATCCTACTCCTGGTCGGCTGGCTCGATACAGTAGTAAGTACCCTCTGGACCCTCCTAGTAGTATGCTCCGGTGGTGGCATCTGGCTCCTGGACTCCATCGTCTGTTTGTATCATCAAGGTGGGGTATATGGGGAAAAGAGAAAGTAAAGCAACCGTGAGTACTCATCTGAAGTACTCAGCAAGCAAGGATCTATACTACATATGCAGCATTATCAATGAGGAATGGCTGTATATGTGGACTGGGCTGCAGAATGCCAGAACAGAGAGAAGGCCTAGTCCTATCGAAGACTAGCATCTTCAAACATCTTCACAAGGCCATCATCTTGCAGCAGTAGAAGAGAGTAGAATAGCATTTTATTTAGCAAACATGTTGAAGTACAGCTTAAAGATCCTTCCTCGACTCCTAAGCGAGAAAGCGATCCCGAAGCTTCAATTAAGTAACAAGTATCCAATTTAAGTAGTAGATTGGGATACACAAACTGAGCGTCCTTTACCGTAGGACCGGCTATTGATAGAAGATTCATCCCTGCAGGGGTGCACTACTGTTACCCAACACGCTCGATCAACTCTGGCCGGACACACTTGCTGGGTAATGCCCGTCCTCGGAAGATCAACACAAAGCAGCGCTCTACCTAGGCTCGGCAGAGAGGTCAGCACGCCGGACTAACCTATGCACCCAGAGGTCTCGGGCCATCGCCCTGGGCACCCTGCGCGTTGCGAGACTGGCCGGGGTGCAGGCGCGACACTGAGCTCGTCAGTGAAGTATCCAGCCCAATCCCGACAATCAGCCCGCACGATGAATCGTGACGTCAGACGAGTTTTCGAAGAAACGTACTTCGCAGAGGGTCCCATAACCATTATCCCGCATGGTGGTAGTGCGTATAGGGCATGTCGACCCACTCAGATCACAAACCCAAATCCAATAGGCTCAATTAGTATCACGCGGAGACAATCAGAGTCTCTGATGCTCCGCCACAATGTCACACTCGAGTGCCCTTCCGGCACACCCGAAAATCATAGATCCCCAGCGGGTACCCACCAGGGTGGACCCGCCTGTAACAAGGGTCAAAGTAACAGTGTGGTCATAACATCAAGGGGGAAACCCGAGGAATCACCCTCGGCGGATTCCACTCGACGAAATCATCAGGGTGAACGTATGAGGTATCACCCTCGAGGTTCACACTGAGGGGTCGCACGACAGAGTCGTATCGGAAGTGGAGAAGGAGGAATCACCCTCGATGACCACGACCGAACAGCTACACTGCAGAGTATTCATAGGGAGTGCGTTACGAGGTATCACCCTCGGCACTCGATAGTTACTACGTAGAGTCGAACAACTAAGGGGGTGTGAAGTGAGGTGTCGGTCTTTGGTCGACGATCACGTTGATCCGGTCATCGATGATCAAGCAGGGGCAACAAAGGTAAGGTGGTGGGGTCACTGATGGTTCATTACAACCTAAACTAAATAGATTATCATAGGCAGGTAAGGTAGTAATGAACAGGTTACAACAGCAGGCTATGCATCAGAATAGGAGCATACATTAACAGTAGCAAAATCTAATGCAAGCAGGAGAATAGAATGGGCGATATCTTGAATGCTCAAGGGGGGGGGGGGCTTGCCTGGTTACTCTGGCAAGAGAGATGGGTCGTCAACGGGCTGCTCGTCGGTAGTGAAGTCGTACCCGGGTGCAGCGTCGTCGGTCTCAGCGTCTATCGAAGAGAGAGAAGGAGGGGGAGAGAAACAATAAATTCACGACAATAATGCAAACAATATGTATGACATGCCTAAATGATATGTAGAGGTGTTCTACTGCCTAACTAAATGATTTAGTTAATTTAGGAATTTATTCGGATTTATTTAATTAAAGTTGGGCACTATTCATTTATCAAAATCGGTCTAAAAGTTCAATGTTCTTATAGCTAGAGGCATCTGACGGGAATACAGAGGACGTATTCGGGTTCGTATCGAAATTCTGAGCAAGTTTCATATATAAATTATTTTCATCGGAGTTACGGTTTATTTAATATGATTTTCTAAAGTTTTTATTAATTTCTGGAATTTAATTAATTATTTAAATCAACATTATCCGAAACAGCTGCGATGACATCAGCATGACATCATGTTGACGTCAGCAGGCGTCCTGACACGGTGGGTCCCACCTGTCATAGACTATTAGCTTAATTAGGATTAACTAATTAGATTAATGTTTAATTAACACTAACTAGTTAATTAAATTAACCTAATCAGGATTAATTAACTAATTAATTATTTATTTTTATTTTTATTTTTATTATTTTTATTTTTATTTTTATTTTCTTTTTATAAAAACGTTCTGGGGTGGGCCCCCACTATCATAGGCCCCTGGGGGCCTTAGCGGGTTTGGGCGCTCGGGTGCGGGTGCCACCCGAGCGGGCGCTGGGCAGCGGGCGCCGCTGTGGGCGAGCGCCCATCGGGGCTGACCCGAGGCGACGGGGCGGGCGCGTGGTCGGCGGCGCGGCTCGCCGGCCGACCGCGGCAGGTGGAGACGACACAGGGGCGGCGGACGAGCAGCGGGGCCGTGGCGCGCCGCGCGGCGAGCGAGCGGCGCAGGCGAGGCGATACACGGGCGAGTGGCGGGCGGAGGAGCGCAGGACGCTGTGGTGGTGGAGCAGCGCGGGGCCGGCGACGAGAGGCGCGGTGGCAGAGAGCAGAGCAGCAGGGCGGCAGCGGGGCCAGGTGGAAGTGGGCGTCGCCGGAGCGGGGTGAGCAGGGCGCGGACGGGGAAGCACGGGATGGCCGCGGCAGCGGCAGGCGCGGATGCGCGCGAGCGAGAAGGGCGGCGAGGCGCAGCGAGGCGGGGCTGGGGTGCGCGTGTGCGAGCAGTGACGAACGGGGCATGGGCGTGGTGAGCGTAGCAGGAGCAGGGGACCGCCACGGCGCGGGGCGGCGGGCGAGTGCGCGTGCGTGCGCACGGGGACAGGGGAGAGGAGAGGCCTGGGGCCTCACCGTGATTCGTAGGGACGGGGCAGCGGGGGTCAGGGTGGTCGACGGGGACGACGGCGGAGAGGAAGCAGGCCGGCGAGGGAGGTCCGGCGAGGGGGACGAGGCGCGGTGTCGTGCGGCGTCGGCGCGGGCGCGTGCCAGATCCAGAGGGGGGGGGGGAAGAGGGGATCGGGGTGGCGTTAGGGTTACGGCCAGGGGAGGGGCTGGCCATATTGGCGCGGGGGTGGGCCGGGAGCTGGGCCGGCCGGCTGGGCTATGGCCCAGTTGGGCCAGGGGGGTTTTCCTTTTTTTTCTTTTCTGTTCTGTTTTCTTTTTCTCTTTTCTTTTATTTATTTCCTTTTCTCAGTTTAGCAAATAGTTAGGCCACATACTGAATTTTGTAAAACATAGGAATTGCTCCAACAAATACTAGGCATTACCTACCACTACCAAAAATTAGTTTGGAGTCAACTTGAGTTCACATAATTTTTATAATAATTAAAATGCATTAATCCTTACTGTTTTAATTATGTTAGTGCCACCTAATTGTTTTATTATTTGTTGGTTACAATTTTAGACTAGCCTCTGCAATATTTGTTATTTATCGAACATTTTAGTTTTTATGTTGGACAACTTTTATATTTCACTTTCATTTAAATTTGAATTTGACTTAGGAGTTGAAATGCAATATGATGCTAATGATGATTATGCACTGTTAATCATGCTAACATGTCATTATCAAAAGTGATTACTGTTGCTAATCACCAAGGGTGTTACAATTCTCCTCACCTATTAAGAATTCTCGTCCCGAGAATTAAGAGGAAGACAGAAAGAAAGAGGGGTATTCTTCACGAAGACGATCCTCGCGTTCCCAAGTGGCCTCATCTTCAGAATGATTTGACCACTGAACCTTGAGGAATTTGATTGACTTTTGACAAGTCCGACGTTCAGCTTCATCAAGAACACGGATGGGATATTCTGGATAAGACAGATCTTCCCGTAATTCAAGCACTTCGTGATCCACAGCTCGAATAGGATCCTTGAAGCAGCGACGGAGTTGGGATACATGAAAGACATCATGTACTTGAGAAAGATTTGGCGGCAACTGCAATTGATATGCCACTTCTCCTCGACGGGTAAGAATACGGAACGAGCCAATGTAGCGAGGAGCTAACTTGCCTTTGATGCCGAACCTATGAGTGCCTTTCAACGGAGTGACGCGGAGGTAAGCTTGCTCGCCAGGTTGATAGACTATTTCCTGGTGCTTTCGGTCATAGTTGCTTTTCTGACGAGACTGAGCAGCTTTCAAATGTTCACGGACAATGCGGACTTGATCTTCTGCTTGCTGAATAATGTCCGGTCCAACGAGTGAGCGTTCCCCAGTTTCTGACCAATTCAGAGGGGTTCGACACTTACGACCGTATAGAACTTCAAACGGTGCCATCTTCAGACTAGCATGATAGCTATTGTTGTAAGAGAATTCGGCATACGGGAGAGATTCCTCCCATTTCTTACCGAAGGAGATGACGCAAGCTTGAAGCATATCTTCGAGCACTTGATTAACTCGTTCGACTTGACCCTGTGACTGAGGGTGAAAAGCGGTGCTGAAAGACAGATGTGTTCCCGTAGCTTCTTGGAAACTATTCCAGAATCTGGAGGTGAAGAGGCTGCCACGATCAGAACTGATCTCCAACGGAACACCATGGAGTGACACAATTCGGGAAACATACAAGTCTGCTAACTGGCTAGCAGTGATTGTCTCTTTAACTGGCAGAAAGTGAGCAACCTTGGAGAAAAGGTCAATGACAACAAAAATAGCATCATGACCCTTCTGGGACATGGGAAAACCAGTAATGAAATCCATTTGGACCTTGTCCCATTTCCATTCAGGAATTGCAAGGGGTTGCAGAGTTCATGCGGGCCTTTGATGTTGAGCTTTAACGCGGCGGCAAACGTCACACTCAGAAACATAAAGAGCAATATCTCGCTTCATATTAGGCCACCAGTATCTCTGACAAATGTCACGGTACATCTTTGTGCTACCAGGATGAATTGACAGAGGAGTGTCATGAGCTTCCATCATAACGTGTTCCCTCTCATCTTTGAACTTAGGTACGAAGAGACGGTGTTGGAAAAATAGGATCCCATCATTATCAAGATGGAACTCCGACGGTTTTCCTTTTTCAAGGTATTGCTTGATCCTTTCAACTTCAGAGTCATACCATTGCATAGTTTTGATGCTGTGTTCTAAATCTGGTTCGACAACGAGGGTATTAAGATAACCCTGTGGAACAATATGGAGGTTCAATTTACGAAACTCTTCATAAAGAAGAGGTTGTGATTCCTGAACCGTATGGTTGCTGCAATAAGCCTTACGGCTCAAAGCATCGGCCATTACATTTGCCTTGCCTGGGGTGTATGAGATATTCATATCATAATCGGCAATTGTTTCGAGCCATCTTTGTTGACGAAGGTTCAGATCCGGTTGAGTATATAAATACTTCAAACTTTGATGATCCGTATATATCTCACAACGGTTACCGAGAAGGTAATGTCGCCATAGCTTCAGGGCATAAATAACCGCAGAAAGTTCGAGATCATGCACTGGGTAATTTTCTTCGTGAGGACGCAATTGTCGGGAGGCATAAGCAATCACCTTGCGTTCTTGCATTAGGACACAGCCTAATCCTTGACGGGAGGCATCGTAGTATATCACGAAATCCTTTTGGGAATCCGGGGGTGCTAATACTGGGGCAGATGTCAATTTATCTTTTAGTGTCTGAAAGCTTTCTTGACATTTTTCTGTCCACTCAAATTTAACACCTTTGTGAAGCAGATTCGTCAATGGTTTTGCAATCTTGGAAAAGTTCTCAACGAATCGACGGCAATAACTAGCAAGTCCGAGAAAACTTCTGACTTGCTTAACATTCTTCAAGGGAGTCCAGTCAAGAATAGCCTGAACTCGTTCGGGGTTAACAGCAATTCCATCCTTGGAAATCACATGTCCAAGGTAAGTTACTTCAGATAACTAGAATTCGCATTTGGAATACTTGGCATACAACTGGTGTTCTCGAAGCCTTTCTAGTACCAAACGGAGGTGTTCAGCATGTTCTTCTTTATTCTTAGAATAAACCAGAATATCATCTAAATAAACCATGATGAATTTGTCGAGGTAATCCATGAATATATAATTCATCAGACGGAAGAAAGTTGCTGGAGCATTCGTTAGGCCAAATGACATGACGGTGTATTCATAGGAGCCATATCGAGTGACGAATGCAGTCTTGGGAATATCCTCTTCACGGACACGGATCTAGTGATAACCCAACCTCAGGTCGAGTTTAGAGAACACCAATGATCCAGCGAGTTGATCATAAAGATCATTGATCCGGGGCAGTGGGTATTTATTTTGGATTGTGGCTTGGTTAATGGGCCGATAATCCTGAACCAAACGGTTAGTTCCATCCTTCTTCTTAACGAAGAGTGAAGGTGCTCCCCAAGCAGAGGAACTGGGGCGGATGAAACCACTCTTAAGTGACTTGTCGATTTCTTCCTTAAGCTCGAGTAGGTGACGCGGAGGCATCTTATAAGGTCGCTTGGCAATAGGGACGGTGCCAGGCTTCAAGTCGATGACAAACTCGACAGCTCTAGCCGGGGGTATTCCTGGAAGTTCTTCTGGAAAGACATCTGGAAAATCTCGAACGACAGGAACGTTCTCGATCCCTTCCAGAGGTGAGGCGTTCAAAGCATTCAGAATATATATCTGAGCTTTGGCGTCCCGAGTAATGCGGGCGGTATAGTTCACTAACTCATCGGTGGGGTGAAGAAGTTGGACGACTTTAGTGGCACAATTGATCGAAGCAATGTGAGCTTTCAACCAATCCATTCCAAGAATGAGGTCTATGGTGGAAGACTTCAAGACGATGGGCGAGGCAAGGAATTCCAATCCTTTAATTTCGACGGTAACGTCAGGTGCTATTACGTCAGCATGACGTGACCTCCGGGAGTTTTAATGACTAAAGGGGTATGCATTTTCAAATATCGAATGCCATGCATAAATGCAAATTTTCCAGAGATGAATGAATGTGATGCTCCTGAATCAAATAAAACAGAAGCAGGTACTGAGTTACCAAGAAGGGTACCCATCACAGTAGCAGGTTGATCCTGGACTTCTTCAATGTCAATGTTGTAGGCGTGTCCACGACCATGTGCAGCAGACCCAGTATTATAGTTGCGGGTCTGGTTGTTGCCACGACCATTGCCACGGCCAGTACGAGGAAAGGCTAACTGATTCTGATTCTGGCGGCAGTCTTTAGCCTGGTGTCCTGGTTGCGGCACTTGAAGCACAGACCATCTTCAGGACGAAGAGGAGCATTGTTTTGAATAGCTTGAGCTTTGGGCTGCCTCGGTGGTGGAGGAGGCAGATGTGGTGAAGCATAGTTGTTCTTTGGCGCAGAGGTATTGGAACGGAACGCATTGTTGGGAATCCAAACTCGACGCTTCGATGCTGCGCCCGAAGATGAGCCAGCATCACGATAGCGCTTCTGCGAGTCCTTGTATTCCATCTGAGCGGTCTCAACAAGAATAGCCTTGTTCGTCAGAGTTGAAAAGTCATTGAAGTCTTGAGCAGCAAGTGCAAGCTTGAGGTCGGGGTGTAGTCCACTACGGAACTTCTCTTGTCTGTGTGCATCTGTGGCAATGTCTTCTTCGGCATAGCAGGAGAGGTCTAGAAATTCCCGCTGATAAGCTTCGACGGTCTTGTTGCCCTGAGTGAGGTTACGGAACTGGGTCTTCATGCGTTCCATAATTGCCTGAGGGATGTAACATGTACGGAAAGCAGCCTGGAACTCATACCAGGTGATGACTGTTCCAACAGGCAGAGTACGCTTGTGTGTGTCCCACCATTGAGCTGCGGGGCCCTTTAAGAAAAAGGCCGCGAAGTTGACGTAGTTGGCAGGGGCGACATTAGCTGACTCCATCTCGTGAGTGATGTCGCGGAGCCAGTCATCAGCATCCAGTGGCTTGTCAAAATTGCGGAACTGCGTTGATTTGAGTCGCATAAACTCTGTCAAAGTTATTGAAGCTGGGTTCTGGTTCTGGTTGTTCTGATGCGGAAATTGAGCCATGATTCCAACCATGAACTGGCGGTTAAGCTCAAACTGTTGCATCATAGCCGCCATATAGTCTGGCGGTGGTGGGCGTTCAGGGGCACGACCACGACCACGACCACCTGGTCTAACCATCCTGCTAAGTATCAACAGGGGGTAGTTTAGTAAAAGCAATCGCAAGCGTTTAGTGACAAACATGATGTAACACGACAACAATTTAAGTAGTGTAACAGATACATAACAGTCGTCAATTAAGACATACAGATCCATACACAGAGTCGGGTTCATGCGGAGAGCATAACGGCGCAAATTCAAAAGCTAGACATACTAGGCGGCGCGCAGGCACGCGGTAAGGAAGTACACAACGAGACATAGCAAAGGCTACATCAACGTCGGAGAAAACCACCGAAACGGGGTAACTGCAAGTGCTGGCGACGAATGTTCGTCGCGGAAGGATCCTGCGCTCCATGTGCACTCTGATGCAGAATCCGGTCTCGAGCTATAAGAAGAGGTCCACGTGCAGGTGTATGACCTCCAACAGCAGGCCAATCAATACCAGCATACATCTGAGTCCTGCGCGGGTAAAGGATGTGCTCAGGATGTATCCCTGCGCGAACAGCGGGTAGCAACTGCGTCATAGCATCGTAGAGACGTGCTCGAGTGGCAACCAACTCGACGGCAAGAGCCCGAACAGTGCGATCCAGAGCCTGAGTGCACTGAATCAGAACACGCGGGTCATAGCGACGAGGCTCGAATGGGGCACAGATAGCTATGTAGTATCCAGTAGCATCTCCAGCAGGGGCATACGAAATGTATCGGAACTCAGAGTCATCCAAGATATCGCTGAACTGTCCTCGGAGACATGCGACGGTAGAGTAGGCGGCATCATGGACTGCCATCTCAATCGTCATGCCAATACCGTGGAAAAGGTGTAGCTCAGTGTCTGAGTCATTCTGCTGATCATAGATACGAACATCAGCATGGTACTGCTCCTGATTGAACTCGCGGTAATCCTCGTAAACCAAGTACTCAGGATACCAACGGTAGCCAAGTCTGGTCATGAGAGCGATCAGGACAGCTGGAAACCCAGGGTTATTACGAGCCCAAGTGCGAAGCACAAGCTGTGTCGTAGGACGTGGTGGAAACAAACGGTCCATCTGAAACAGAGGAAATTCAGATTTGTCAAATGACAATGAGAAGTTTAACACAACTCGGAGAGAAAGGTTAAACAAAACAATGGAAAGGAAAATGATTATCAGACTAATCAGATCAATTACAGGGAAATCGCACAGATATCCAGCTCTCCGGGTAGACGGGATTTACGAGATCCTAAGTGTTGGCGTTAGTAAAATTTATTTAACCCGAGTAGAAGAGAGATCAGAGTCCCAGAGTATAGATGAGGAATAAAAGATCCTAATACCACCCAGTTGGCGACGTGGGCCTGTAAGCCACACAGCCAAGTTAGTAAATTAGTTTTTACGATTTCTAGACTCAACTTCGGCCAAGGAATTGGAAGGGGGCTTCCTACAGGCAGTATGCTCTGATACCAACTTGTGGCGCCCCTGTCTCAATCGTACACTAATCATACACGCAAACGTGTACGATCAAGCACAGGGACTCACGGGAAGATATCACAACACAACTCTAACACAATTTAAACGGAGGTCCACAATATTACAGACCAGGGATCCGAAGATCCGAATACATAAGTCAGTCATACAAATATTATCTGAGTACAGACATAGTTAGACAAGTTTTGCCTTAAGAAGGCTAGCACAAACAGCGACACTAGATCGAAAGGCATTGGCCTCCTGCCTGGGAGCCTCCGATCCTACTCCTGGTCGGCTGGCTCGATCCAGTAGTAAGTACCCTCTGGACCCTCCTGGTAGTATGCTCCGGTGGTGGCATCTGGCTCCTGGACTCCATCGTCTGTTTGTATCATCAAGGTGGGGTATATGGGGAAAAGAGAAAGTAAAGCAACCGTGAGTACTCATTCGAAGTACTCAGCAAGCAAGGATCTATACTACATATGCAACATTATCAATGAGGAATGGCTGTATATGTGGACTGGGCTGCAGAATGCCAGAACAAAGAGAATGCCTAGTCCTATCAAAGACTAGCATCTTCAAACATCTTCACAAGGCCATCATCTTGCAGCAGTAGAAGAGAGTAGAATAGCATTTTATTTAGCAAACATGTTGAAGTACAGCTTAAAGATCCTTCCTCGACTCCCAAGCGAGAAAGCGATCCCGAAGCTTCAATTAAGTAACAAGTATCCAATTTAAGTAGTAGATCGGGATACACAAACTGAGCGTCCTTTACCGTAGGACCGGCTATTGATAGAAGATTCATCCCTGCAGGGGTGCACTACTGTTACCCAACACGCTCGATCAACTCTGGCCGGACACACTTGCTGGGTAATGCCCGTCCTCGGAAGATCAACACAAAGCAGCGCTCTACCTAGGCTCGGCAGAGAGGTCAGCACGCCGGACTAACCTATGCACCCAGAGGTCTCGGGCCATCGCCCTGGGCACCCTGCGCGTTGCGAGACTGGCCGGGGTGCAGGCGCGACACTGAGCTCGTCAGTGAAGTATCCAGCCCAATCCCGACAATCAGCCCGCACGGTGAATCGTGACGTCAGATGAGCTTTCGGAGAAACGTACTACGCAGAGGGTCCCATAACCATTATCCCGCGTGGTGGTAGTGCGTATAGGGCACGTCGACCCACTCAGATCACACACCCAAATCCAATAGGCTCAATTAGTATCACGCGGAGACAATCAGAGTCTCTGATGCTCCGCCACAATGTCACACTCGAGTGCCCTTCCGGCACACCCAAAAATCATAGATCCCCAGTGGGTACCCACCAGGGTGGACCCGCCTGTAACAAGGGTCAAAGTAACCGTGTGGTCATAACATCAAGGGGGAAACCCGAGGAATCACCCTCGGCGGATTCTACTCGACGAAATCATCAGGGTGAACATATGAGGTATCACCCTCGAGGTTCACACTGAGGGGTCGCACGACAGAGTCGTATCGGAAGTGGAGAAGGAGGAATCACCCTTGATGACCACGACCGAACAGCTACACTGCAGAGTATTCATCGGGAGTGCGTTACGAGGTATCACCCTCGGCACTCGATAGTTACTACGCAGAGTCGTACAACTAAGGGGGTGTGAAGTGAGGTGTCGGTCTCTGGTCGATGATCACATTGATCGGGTCGTCGATGATCAAGCAGGGGCAACAAAGGTAAGGTGGTGGGGTCACTGATGGTTCATTCCAACCTAAACTAAATAGATTATCATAGGCAGGTAAGGTAGCAATGAACAGGTTACAACAGCAAGCTATGCATCAGAATTGGAGCATACATTAACAGTAGCAAAATCTAATGCAAGCAGGAGAATAGAATGGGCGATATCTGGAATGCTCAAGGGGGGGGGGGGGGGGCTTGCCTGGTTGCTCTGGCAAGAGAGAGGGGGTCGTCAACGGGCTGCTCGTCGGTAGTGAAGTGTACCCGGGTGCAGCGTCGTCGGTCTCAGCGTCTATCGAAGAGAGAGAAGGAGGGGGAGAGAAACAATAAATTCACGGCAATAATGCAAACAATATGTATGACATGCCTAAATGATATGTAGAGGTGTTCTACTGCCTAACTAAATGATTTAGTTAATTTAGGAATTTATTCGGATTTATTTAATTAAAGTTGGGCACTATTCATTTATCGAAATCAGTTTAAAAGTTCAATGTTCTTATAGCTAGAGGCATCTAACGGGAATACAGAGGACGTATTCGGGTTCGTATCGAAATTCTGAGCAAGTTTCATATATAAATTATTTTCATCGGAGTTACGGTTTATTTAATATGATTTTCTAAAGTTTTTACTAATTTCTGGAATTTAATTAATTATTTAAATCAACATTATCCGAAACAGTGCTGCGATGACATCAGCATGACATCATGCTGACGTCAGCAGGCGTCCTGACAGGGTGGGTCCCACCTGTCATAGACTATTAGCTTAATTAGGATTAACTAATTAGATTACTGTTTAATTAACACTAACTAGTTAATTAAATTAACCTAATTAGGATTAATTAACTAATTAATTAACTAATTAATTATTTATTTTAATTATTTTTATTTTTATTTTTATTTTCTTTTTATAAAAACGTTCTGGGGTGGGCCCCCACTGTCATAGGCCCCTGGGGGCCTTAGCGGGTTTGGGCGCTCGGGTGCGGGTGCCACCCGAGCGGGCGCTAGGCAGCGGGCGCCGCTGTGGGCGAGCGCCCATCGGGGCTGACCCGAGGCGACGGTGCGGGCGCGTGGTCGGCGGCGCGGCTCGCCGGCCGACCGCGGCAGGTGGAGACGACGCAGGGGCGGCGGACGAGGCGATAAACGGGCGAGTGGCGGGCGGAGGAGCGCGGAACGCTGTGGTGGTGGAGCAGCGCGGGGCCGGCGACGAGCGGCGCGGTTGCAGAGAGCGGAGCAGCAGGGCGGCAGCGGGGCCAGGTGGAAGTGGGCGTCGCCGCAGCGGGGTGAGCAGGGCGCGGACGGGGAAGCGCGGGATGGCCGCGGCAGCCGCAGGCGGGGATGCGCGCGAGCGAGAAGGGGGCCGAGGCGCAGCGAGGCGGGGCTGGGGTGCGCGTGTGCGAGCAGTGACGAACGGGGCACGGGAGTGGTGAGCGTAGCAGGAGCAGGGGACCGCCACGGCGCGGGGCGGCGAGCGAGTGCGCGTGCGTGCGCACGGGGACAGGGGAGAGGAGAGGCCTGGGGCCTCACCGTGATTCGTAGGGACGGGGCAGCGGGGGTCGGGGTGGTCGACGAGGACGACGGCGGAGAGGAAGTAGGCCGGCGAGGAAGGTCCGGAGAGGGGGACGAGGCGCGGCGTCGTGCGGCGTCGGCGCGGGCGCGCGCCAGATCCAGAGGGGGGGAAAGAGGGGATCGGGGTGGGGTTAGGGTTACGGCCAGGGGAGGGGCAGGCCATATTGGCGTGGGGGTGGGCCGGGAGCTGGGCCGGCCGGCTGGGCTATGGCCCAGTTGGGCCAGGGGGGTTTTCCCTTTTTTTTCTTTTCTGTTCTGTTTTCTTTTTCTCTTTTCTTTTATTTATTTCCTTTTCTCAGTTTAGCAAATAGTTAGGCCACATACTGAATTTTGTAAAACATAGGAATTGCTCCAACAAATACTAGGCATTACCTACCACTACCAAAAATTAGTTTGGAGTTAACTTGAGTTCACATAATTTTTATAATAATTAAAATGCATTAATCCCTACTGTTTTAATTATGTTAGTGCCACCTAATTGTTTTATTATTTGTTGGTTACAATTTTAGACTAGCCTCTGCAATATTTGTTATTTATCGAACATTTTAGTTTTTATGTTGGACAACTTTTATATTTCACTTTCATTTAAATTTGAATTTGACTTAGGAGTTGAAATGCAATATGATGCTAATGATGATTATGCACTGTTAATCATGCTAACATGTCATTACCAAAAGTGATTACTGTTGCTAATCACTGGGGGTGTTACATTGCCTCTCGTTTTCCTCTCCCCCACTTCTAAAATAATTTTTGAAAAGATTTGCCTTTTTATTCGCCCTTCTTCCGTTCATCTTTTTCGTTTGCTTTTTGTGTGCTCGTGTGTTGGCTTGCTTGCTTTGTCACGATGGCTCAAGAGAATACCAAATTGTGTGATTTTTCCAACACTAATAACAATGATTTTATTATTACACCGATTTCTCCCTCCACTAGTGCGGAATCTTATGAAATTAATGCCGCTTTGCTGAATCTTGTTATGAAAGATCAATTTTCCGGCCTTCCTAGTGAAGATGCCGCATCCCATCTAAACAATTTCATTGATTTGTGTGATATGCAAAAGAAAAAAGATGTGGATAATGATATTGTTAAATTGAAGCTATTTCCATTTTCACTTCGAGATAGTGCTAAAACTTGGTTTTCATCTTTGCCTAAAAATAGTATTGATTCATGGAATAAGTGTAAAGATGCTTTTATTTCCAAGTATTTTCCTCCCGCTAAGATCATCTCCCTTAGGAACGATATTATGAATTTTAAGCAACTTGATCATGAGCATGTTGCACAATCTTGGGAGAGGATGAAATTGATGATACGAAATTGCCCTACTCATGGTTTGAATTTGTGGATGATTATACAAAAAATTTATGCTAGATTGAATTTTGCTTCTAGAAATCTTTTAGATTCGGCCGCGGGAGACACTTTTATGGAAATTACTTTAGGAGAAGCTTCTAAACTCCAAGATAATATTATGGTTAATTATTCTCAATGGCACACCGAAAGATCTTCCACTAGTAAAAAAGTGCATGCAATTGAAGAGATTAATGTTTTGAGTGGAAAGATGGATGAACTTATGAAATTGTTTGCTAGCAAGAGTACTTCTTTTGATCCTAATGATATGCCTTTGTCTACTTTGATTGAGAATAATAACGAATCTATGGATGTGAATTTTGTTGGTAGGAACAATTTTGGTAATAACGCGTATAGAGGAAATTTTAATCCTAGGCCGTTTCCTAGTAATTCCTCTAATAATTATGGTAATTCCTACAACAATTCTTATGGAAATTATAATAAGATGTCCTCTGATTTTGAGAATAGTGTTAAAGAATTTATGATTTCGCAAAAGAGTTTCAATGCTTTGATTGAAGAAAAATTGCTTAAGATTGATGATTTGGCTAGAAACGTGGATAGAATTTCTCTTGATGTTGATTCTTTGAAACTTAGATCTATTCCACCCAAGCATGATATTAATGAAACTCTAAAAGCTATGAGAACCTCCATTGATGAGTGCAAAGAAAGAACCGCTAAGATGCATGCTAAAAAACATTGGTTCGTAAGAACATGTTCTTCTAGTTTCCGTGAAAATAATGATGAAGATCTTAAAGTGATTGATGTGACTCCTATTGAATCTTTGTTTTCCAATATAAATCTTGATAAAGATGGGACTGGAGATGAGTCAACTTTAGTTAAAAGGAGTCCCAATGATTCGGAGTTTCTAGATCTTGATGCAAAAATTGATTAAAGTGGGATTGGAGAGGTCAAAACTTTAAGTAGCAATGAACCCACTATTTTGGATTTCAAGGAATTTAATTATGATAATTGTTCTTTAATAGATTGTATTTTCTTGTTGCAATCCATGTTGAATTCTCCTCATGCTTATAATCAAAACAAAGCTTTTACTAAACATATCGTTGATGCTATGATGTAATCTTTTGAAGAAAAGCTTGAATTGGAAGTTTCTATCCCTAGAAAACTTTATGATGAGTGGGAACCTACTATTAAGATTAAGATTAAAGATTATGAGTGCCATGCTTTGTGTGATTTGGGTGGTAGTGTTTCCACGATTCCAAAAACTTTATGTGATGTGTTAGGTTTCCGTGAATTTGATGATTGTTCCTTAAATTTGCATCTTGCGGATTCCACTATTAAGAAACCTATGGGAAGGATTAATGATGTTCTTATTGTTAAAAATAGGAATTATGTGCCCGTAGATTTCATTGTTCTTGATATAGATTGCAATCCTACATGTCCTATTATTCTTGGTAGACCTTTCCTAAGAACGATTGGTGCAATTATTGATATGAAAGAAGGAAACATTAGATTTCAATTTCCGTTAAGGAAGGGCATGGAACACTTTCCTAAAAAGAAAATGAAATTCCCATACGAATCTATTATGAGAGCTACTTATGGATTGCATACCAAAGATGACAATACCTATATCTATTCATGTTTTTATGCCTAGCTAAGGGCGTTAAACAATAGCGCTTGATGGGAGCCAACCCAATTTTATTTTTGTTTTTGCTTTTTTGTTCCTATTTTGCTTTGAATAATTCATCTAGCCTTTGGTTAGATGTGGCTTTTTTTTAATTAGTGTTTGTGCCAAGTAAGACCTTTGGGATGGCTTACGGTGATAGTTGATTTGATCTTGCTGAAAAACAAAAACTTTTGCGTCCAGTCACAGAATTTTAGTAATTCACTGGAGCGTTTAAAACCCTGAATTTTTTATACGAGATTGATATACAAATTGACTCTGTTGTCCTAATTTTTCAGAATTTTGGAGTTACAGAAGTATTATAACAATTCGGATCTTCGCAGACTGTTCTGTTTTTGACAGATTCTGTTTTCTTTGTGTTGTTTGCTTATTTTGATGAATCTATGGGTAGTGTCGGGGGGTATGAACCATGGAAAAGTTGGAATACAGTAGATATTACAAAATATAAATAAAGAATGAGTTCACAACAGTACCAAAAGTGGTGATTTATTTTCTTATACTAACGGAGCTTATGAGATTTTTTGTTGAGTTTTGTGTTGTGAAGTTTTCAAGTTTTGGGTAAGGATTTGATGGACTATGGAATAAGCAGTGGCAAGAGCCTAAGCTTGGGGATGCCCAAGGCACCCCAAGGAAATATTAAAGGATAACCAAGAGCCTAAGCTTGGGGATGCCCCGGAAGGCATCCCCTCTTTCGTCTTCGTCTATCGGTAACTTTACTTAAGGCTATATTTTTATTCACCACATGATATGTGTTTTGCTTGGAGCATCTTGTACGATTTGAGTCTTTGCTTTTTAGTTTGCCACAATCATCCTTGCTGTACACACCTTTTGAGAGGGGCACGCATGTAACACCCATGTTGTAATAAGCACTGTGATCATCTATTAATTATGCCAAGTCATCTTCATTTGCTTGCTTGATCATAGTGGTTAAACAACTCCATTCAAATTTCTCTCTAAAAAACAATTCAAATTTAAAGTGAAAATAAAGTTGCTCAAAGTTTGTTGGAAAAATGTTCACCATATAGCAAATATTCCAAAACAATTTGTTGATAAGGAAAACAACATCACCATCAAGTCAAAGTGGGCCAAAGCATTTAAAACAGTGCCAGAAGAAGCATTTTAAATGCCTTTTCATTTTTGAAAAAATCCAAAGGATTCCAAAACTCCTCGAACTTTTTGGGGCAGTGCAAAATATTCCACTGTATTTTTGTGACAAAGTTTCACATTTTTAACAAAGCATTTGGTGGCTCCAAATATTACAAAACCCTCTCTGAAAAAGAAAAACAGAAAAATAAGAGAGAAAAAGGAAAAAGGACACTGTGCACTGGGCCTAAGTGCACAGTGCCAGAGGCCGGCCCATCTCTCTCTCCTCCCGTCTCTCTAATTGCGTGTCGCCATGCCCGTGGCCGCGCCGGCGCGCTCCGGTCACCCGTTAACACGGCGACGGCCACCGACAGCCAAGCGGATAAGGATCCCCTCGACCACTCCCTCTGGCTCCTCCTTGCCCATTTCCCCCTCCTCTCACTCGCTCTCTCGCACGCGCGCGAGATCCACCGAACGCGCTCGCTGCCATGCCTCGTCGTTGCCACGGCCACCGGCGCCTGCTCCTCCTTCCATGGTGTCCAGGAGGTCCACCGGCGACCGCCTCTGTAACACCCCATGTCATTAGCCACAGTGATTACTTTTGATAATGACAAGTCAGCTAGATTAACAGTGTATAATCATCATTTGCATCATATTGCATTTCAACTCCTAGTTCAAACTCAAATTAAATTTAAGAGGAAAATAAAAGTTGTTCAAAACAGAATCTAAAATGTTCAATAAATAGCAAATAATTCAGAGGCCATTATAAAATTGTAACCAACTTTATTGAGATTGCATAAGTGACCCTAACAACGTCAAACAGTGGCTGAAAACAATATTTAATAACCTTTTTATTAATCCAAAATTTATATGGAATAGTATTTACCCCAAACCAGTTTTTGGTGATAGGATATGTGGCACTGTGAATTATGGTCTAGGTCTCATGTTTTACAAAACCCATTTTATGCCCAAACAATTTACAAAACAGATAAATAGAAAAGAAAAAGACAAAACAGAAATAAAACAAAAATAAAAAGCAAAACCCCCTGGACCAACTGGGCCAAACGGCCCAGCTAGGCCGGCCCATCCCCCGGCCTATATGGCCTCCGCAGAGACCCCGAAACCCTAATCCCCCCCCACTCTCCCTGGCGCCCACCCTCTCCCCGATCTGGACGCGTCGCCCCCGACCCCGTCGTCATCGCCGCCGCCCGGCGCCGCCCCACTGCCGTCGCCTCGCGCCGGATCGACCTCGCCATGGCCTCCTCATCTCCTCCCCACGGGTCGCCCCCGAGCCTCGCCGCCCGCTTCTCTTCAACGCTGGTGAGGCCATCGGCCTCTCCCCCTCGATCTCTGTCGTCGGCGCCTTCCACCGCCCGCCCGCGCGCTCACCACATCGGCTGCCGCGCCCTGGCGCCCCTGAACGCGCCCACGGCCGCGGCCCCGCGCCCCGTCTCCCTCGCTAACCACGCACGAGCGCTCGGCTCCCGTCCGGTCGCTCGCCCCCGCGTGCCCCCGCCGCGCCCGGCTCGCCCGCTTTCGCCTGCGCCCCGGTGCCTTGCATCACGCGCGCCCGCAGCCGCCGCGACTGCTCCTGCCATGGCTGCTGCCGCTCCTGCTACCTGCTGCTGCTGCGCTGCTTGCCGCTGCTGCTTACTCTGCCTGCCACTGTTGCTGCCGCTGCTGCTAGTCCCCCCCGGCGCTGGTTGTTGCTGCTGCCTCTGCCTGCAGCCGCGCCGCTCCGCCCCCACCGCTGTCGTCGCACCCCCCCGCCGCCTACCTCGCCGACCCGTCCGCCCTGCCATAACCACCGTTCAGCGGCGCAGGCTCGCCCCTGGCCACGCCCGCGTGCTCGCCCGCTCCAGCCGCCCGTCGCGCTCGTTCGGGCGACGCCGCGCCCATCGCCCGCTAACGCCTGCCCCGTGTGGCCTTTTGGCCCACTGACGGATGGTCCCCGCCCCATGTGTCTATGACACAAGGGCCCCACTGCACAGAGCGAAATAAAAAAATGAAAAAGAAAATAAATTAATAAAATTTATAATTAATTAATTAATTAGTCAATTAATTAAGTTAATTAATTCTGTTTAATTAAACTAATTAATTAGTTAGTCTAATTAATCTGTGGTTAGTCTAATTTAACCCTAATTAATCTTAACCGACCGCTGATGTCATGATGACGTCAGCCTACACTGTTCTGGATAATGTTGGACTAAATGATTAAATAAATTCTAGAAAATAATTAAAACTTTAGAAAATCATATAAAATAATCCGTAACTCCGATGACAATAATTTATATATGAAAGTTCCTCAGAATTTCGATACGAATCTGAATACGCCCTCAGTATTCCTGTCATATGCCCCTAGCTATATGAACATGTAACTTTTAGACCAATTTCAATAAATGAATAGTGTCAAACTTTAATTAAATAAATCCGGATAAATTCCTAAATTAACTAAATTATTTAGTTAGGCAGTAGAACACCCCGGCATATCATTTAGACATGTCATGCATATTGTTTGCATTTTTGCCATGAATTTATTGTTCCTCTCCTCCTCCTTCTCTCTCGATAGACGCCAAGACCGACACCGTTGCAGCTGAGTACACCTATGCTACAGACAAGCAGCCCGTTGACGACCCCTCTTTCTTGCCAGAGCAACCAGGCAAGCCCTCCCCCCCCCCCCCCCGTTGAGCATCCAGTATCGCCCATTCCATTTCTCCTGCTTGCATTAGATTTTGCTACTGTTAATGTTTGCTCCTATTCTGATGCATAGCCTGCTTTTGTAACCTGTTTATTGCTACCTTACCTGCCTATGTTAAACTGCTTAGTATAGGTTGGTAGTGAACCATCAGTGACCCCACCACCTTACCCTTGTTGCCCCTGCTTAATCATCGACGACTCGATCAATGTGATCGTCGACCAGAGACCGACACATCACTTCACCCCCTTTGTTGTACGACTCTGCATAGTTACTATCAAGTGCCGAGGGTGATACCTCGTAACACACTCCTGATGAATGCTCTGCAGTGTAGCTGTTCGGTCATGGTCATCGAGGGTGAATCCTCCTTCTCCACTTCTGATACGACTCCGCCGTGCAACCCCTTAGTGTGAACCTTGAGGGTGATGCCTCATACGTTCGCCCTGATGATTTCGTCGAGTGGAATTCACCGAGGGTGATTCCTCGGGTTTCCCCCTTGATGTTATGACCACACGGTTACTTTGACCTTTGTTACAGGCGGGTCGACCCTGATGGGTACCCGCAGGGGATCTATGATGTCGGGTGTGCCGGAAGGGCACTCGAGTGTGATATTGTGGCAGAGCTTCAGAAACTCTGATTGTCTCCGCATGTTACTAAATGAGCATATCGGATTTGGGTATTTGATCTGAGTGGGTCGACGTGCCCTATACGCACTACCACCACGTGGGATTATGGTTTATGGGGCCCTCTACGTCGTACATTTCTCCCGAAAGCTCTTCAGACATCACGGTTCACCGTGAGGGCTGAATGTCGGGAATGGGCTGGATACTTCACTGACGAGTTCAGTGTCGCGCCTGCACCCCGGCCAGTCTCGCAACGCGCAGGGTGCCCAGGGCGATGGCCCAAGACCTCTGGGTGCATAGGTTAGTCCAGCGTGCTGACCTCCCTGCTGAGCCTAGGTAGGGCGCTGCTTCGTGTTGATCTTCCGAGGCCGGGCATTACCCAGCAAGTGTGTCCGACCAGAGTTGATCGAGCGTGTTGGGTAACAGTAGTGCACCCCTGCAGGGAAGAATAGTCTATCAATAGCCGGTCCTACGGTAAAGGACGCTCAGTTTGTATATGCCGATCTACTACTTGAACTGGATACTTGTTACTTAATTGAAACTTCGGGATCGCTTTCTCGCGGGGAGTCGAGGAAGGATCTCTAAGTTGTACTTCAACTTGTTTGCTTAATAAAATGCTATTCTACTCTCTTCTATTGCTGCAAGATGGTGGCTTCGTGAAGATGTTTGAAGATGCTAGTCTTCGATAGGACTAGGCCTTCTCTCTATTCTGGCATTTCTGCAGCCCAGTCCACATATACAGCCTTTCCCCTTTGATAATGTTGCATATGTAGTGTAGATCCTTGCTTGCTGAGTACTTCGGATGAGTACTCACGGTTGCTTTGTTACTTCTTTTTCCCCATACCCCCTTTGATGATACATCAGACGATGGAGCCCCGGAGCCGGATGCCACTTCAGGAGCTTACTACCAGGAGGGTCCAGATGGCACATACTACTGGATCGAGCCAGCCGACCAGGAGTAGGATCGGAGGCTCCCAGGCAAGAGGCCTTCGCCTTTTGATCTAGAGTCGTTGTTTGTGCTAGCCTTCTTAAGGCAAACCTTGTGTAACTATGTCTGTACTCAGATATTATTTGTATGACTGACTTGTGTATTCGGATCCTCGTGATCCCTGGTCTGTAATATTGTGGATCTCCGTTTAATTGTGTTTAGAGTTGTATTGTGATATCTTCCCGTGAGTCCCTGTGCTTTATCGTGCATTTTTGCATGTATGATTAGTGCACGATTGAGCCGGGGGCGTCACAAGTTGGTATCAGAGCCGACTGCCTGTAGGAAGCCCCCTTCCAAATTCCTTGGCCGAAGTTGAGTCTAGACATCGAAAAACTAATTTACTAACTTGGCTGTGTGGCTTACGGGCCCACGTCGCCAACTGGGTGGTATTAGGATCTTTTATTCCTCGTCTATACTCTGGGACTCTGATCTCTCTTCTATTCGGGTTAAATAAATTTTACTAACGCCGGCACTTAGGATCTCGTAAATCTCGTCTACCCGGAGAGCTGGATATCTGTGCAATTTCCCTGTCATTGATCTGATTAGTCTGATAATCATTTTCCTTTCCATTGTTTTGTTTTACCTTTCACTCCGAGTTGACATTCGATAAGACCGGGTTCTGCATCAGAGTGCACATGGAGCGCAGGATCCTACCGCGACGAACATTCGTCGTCCGCTCTTGCAGTTACCCCGTTTTGGTGGTTTTCCCCGACGTTGATGTAGCCTTTGCTATGTCTCGTTGTGTACTTCCTTACCGCGTGCCTGCGCGCCGCCTAGTATATCTAGCTTTTGAATTAGCGCCGTTATGATGTCTGCATGTACCCGACTCTGTGTATGGATCTGTATGTCTTAATTGACTACTGTTATGTATCTGTTACACTGCTTAATTGTTGTCGAGTTACATCATGCTTGTCTCTAAACACTCGCAATTTCTTTTACTAAACTGCCCCCTGTTGATACTTAGCAGGATGGTTAGACCAGGTGGTCGTGGTCGTGCCCCTGAATGCCCACCACCGCCAGACTATATGGCAGCTATGATGCAACATTCGAGCTCCACCGTCAGTTCATGACCGGAATCATGGCTCAGTTTCCGCATCAGAACAACCAGAACCAGAACCTTGCTTCAATAACTTTGACAAAGTTTATGCGACTCAACCCCACTCAGAAGCCACTGGATGCTGATGACTGGCTCCGCGACTTCACTCACGAGATGGAGTCCGCTAATGTCGCCCCTGCCAACTTCGTCACCTTCACGGCCTTTTTATTAAAGGGTCTCGCTGCTCAATGGTGGGACACCCACAAGTGTACACTTCCCGCTAGAACAGTGGTTACCTGGTATGAGTTCCAGGCTGCTTTTCGTGCCCGTTATATTCCTCAGGGAATTATGGACCGGATGAAAACCCAGTTTTGCAACCTCACTCAGGGTAACAAGACTGTCGAAGCTTATCAACGGGAATTCCTTGACCTATCCCGCTATGCTGAAGAAGACATCGCCACAGATGCCCGTAGACAAGAGAAGTTTCATAGTGGACTCCACCCAGACCTCGAGCTTGCACTTGCTGCTCAAGACTTGAACGACTTTTCTACTCTTGTGAACAAGGCTATTCTGGTTGAGACCGCTCAGATGAAGCATAAGGACTCGCAGAAGCGCTATCGTGATGCTGGCTCATCTTCGGGCTCAGCACAAAAGCGTCGAGTCTGGATTCCCAACAACGTGTTCCGTCCAAATGCCCCTGTGCCAAAGAGCAACTATGCTGCACCACGTCTGCCTCCTCAACCACCGAGGCAGCCAAGAGCTCAAGCTATTCAACACAATGCTCCTCTTCATCCTGAAGATGGTCTGTGCTTCAAGTGCTGCAAACCAGGTCACCAGGCTAAAGACTGCCACCAGACTCAGAATCAGTTGGCTTTTCCTTGTACTGGCCGTGGCAATGGTCGTGGCAACAACCAGGCCCGCAACTATAATACTGGGTCTGCTGCTCATGGTTGTGGACACGCTTACAACATTGACATTGAAGAAGTCCAAGATCAGCCTGCTACTGTGATGGGTACCCTTCTCGTTAACTCAGTACCTGCTTCTGTTTTATTTGATTCAGGAACATCACATTCATTCCTCTCTGGAAAATTTGCATTCATGCATGGCATTCGATATGAGAAGATGCATACTCCGTTAGTCGTTAAAACTCCCGGAGGTCATTGTCATGCTGACGTGATAGCACCTGACGTTACCGTAGAAATTAAAGGGTTGGAATTCCTTACCTCACCCATCGTCTTGAAGTCTTCCACCATAGACCTCATACTCGGAATGGATTGGTTGAAAGCTCACATAGCTTCGATCAATTGTGCCACTAAAGTCTTCCAACTTCTTCACCCCTCCGATGAGATAGTGAACTACACCGCACGAATTACCCGAAATGCTGAAGCTCAGATATATGCTCTGAATGCTTTGAACGCCTCACCTCTGGAAGGAATCGAGAACGTTCCTGTCGTTCAAGATTTTCCGGACGTCTTTCCGGAAGAACTTCCAGGAATACCCCCGGTTAGAGTTGTCGAGTTCGTCATCGACTTGAAGCCTGGCACTACCCCTATTGCGAAGCGTCCTTATAAGATTCCGCCGCATGAACTCCTTGAGCTTAAGGAAGAAATTGACAATTCACTTAAGAAAGGTTTCATCCGCCCCAGTTCTTCTGCTTGGGGAGCACCTTCACTCTTCATTAAGAAGAAGGATGGAACTAACTGATTGGTTCAGGATTACCGGGCCATTAACCAAGCCACAATCCAGAATAAATACCCACTGCCCCGGATCAATGATCTTTATGATCAGCTTGCTGGATCCTCTGTCTTCTTGAAACTCGACTTGAGGTTGGGTTATCATCAGATCCGTGTTCGCGAAGAGGATATTCCGAAGACTGCCTTTGTTACCCGATATGGCTCTTATGAGTACACTGTCATGCCATTTGGATTAACCAATGCTCCAGCAACCTTCTCCCGGTTGATGAACTATATCTTCATGGATTACCTCGACAAATTCGTCGTGGTTTATTTGGATGATATCCTTATATATTCCAAGAATGAAGAAGAACATGCTGAACATCTTCGGCTTGTATTGGAGAAGCTACGAGAACATCAGTTGTATGATAAATTCTCCAAGTGTGAATTCTGGTTAGCTGAAGTGACCTACCTTGGTCATGTGATTTCCAAGAATGGCATTGCTGTTAACCCAGAACGAGTTCAGGCTATTCTTGATTGGACTCCCCCGAAGAATGTTAAGCAAGTCAGAAGTTTTCTCGGACTCGCTAGTTATTGCCGTCGATTCGTTGAGAACTTTTCCAAGGTTGCAAAGCCATTGATGAATATGCTCCACAAAGGTGTTAAATTTGAGTGGACAAAAAAATGTCAAGAAAGCTTTCAGACACTTAAAGATAAGTTAACATCTGCCCCAGTGCTAGCACCCCCGGATTCCCAAAAGGATTTCGGGATATACTGTGATGCATCTCGTCAAGGATTAGGCTGTGTCCTAATGCAAGAGCGTAAGGTAATTGCTTATGCCTCTCAACAATTGCGTCCTCATGAAGAAAATTATCCAGTACATGATCTTGAACTTTCTGCGGTTATATATGCTCTGAAGCTATGGCGACATTACCTTCTCGGTAATCGTTGCGAGATATACATGGATCATCAAAGTTTGAAGTATCTATATACTCAACCAGATCTGAACCTTCGTCAACAAAGATGGCTCGAAACAATTGCCGATTATGATATGAATATCTCATATACCCCTGGCAAGGCTAATGTAATGGCCGATGCTTTGAGTCGCAAGGCGTATTGCAGCAACCATATGGTTCAGGAAACGCAACCTCTCCTTTATGAAGAGCTTCACAAATTGAACCTCCATATTGTTCCACAGGGTTACCTCAATACCCTGGTTGTGGAACCAGATCTTGAGCATAGCATTAAGATTATACAAAAGTATGACTCTGAAGTTGAAAGGATTAAGCGATACCTCGAAAAAGGAAAGCCGTCGGAATTCCATCTTGATAATGATGGGATCCTATTCTTCCAACACCGTCTCTTCGTACCCAAGTTCAAGGATGAGAGAGAACACGTTATGAAAGAAGCTAATGACACTCCTCTGTCAATTCATCCTGGTAGCATAAAGATGTACAGTGACATTTGTCAGAGATACTGGTGGCCTAATATGAAGCGAGACATTGCCCGTTATGTTTCTGAGTGTGACGTTTGCCACCGCTTTAAAGCAGAACATCCAAGGCCTGCTGGAACTCTGCAACCCCTTGATATTCCTGAATGGAAATGGGACAAGGTCCAAATGGATTTCATTACTGGTTTCCCAGATCTCAGAAGGGTCATGATGCTATTTTTGTCGTCATTGACCGATTCTTGAAGGTTGCTCACTTTCTGCCAGTTAAGGAGACAATCACTGCTAGTTAGTTAGTAGACTTGTATGTTTCCCGAATTGTGTCACTCCACGGTGTTCCGTTGGAGATCAGTTCGGATCGTGGCAGCCTCTTTACCTCCAGATTCTGGCAAGGTTTCCAAGAAGCTATGGGAACTCATCTGTCATTCAGTACCGCTTTTCACCCTCAGTCACAGGGTCAAGTCGAACGAGTTAATCAAGTGCTCGAAGATATGCTTCGAGCTTGTGTCATCTCCTTCGGTAAGAAATGGGAGGAATCTCTCCCGTATGCCGAATTCTCTTACAACAATAGCTATCAAGCTAGTCTGAAGATGGCACCATTTGAAGTTCTATACGGACATAAGTGTCGAACCCCTCTGAATTGGTCAGAAACTGGGGAACGCTCACTCGTCGGACCGGTCATTATCCAACAAGCTGAAGAACAAGTCCGCATTGTCCGTAGACATCTAAAATCTACTCAGTCTCGTCAGAAGAGCAACTATGACCGAAAGCGCCAGGAAATGGTCTATCAACCTGGCGAGCAAGCTTACCTTCACGTCACCCCGTTGAAAGGCACTCATCGGTTCGGAATCAAGGGCAAGTTAGCTCCTCGCTACATTGGCCCGTTCCGTATTCTTGCCCGTCGAGGAGAAGTGGCATATCAATTGCAATTGCCGCCAAAACTTTCTCAAGTGCATGATGTTTTCCATGTATCCCAACTGCGTCGCTGCTTCAAGGATCCTATTCGAGCTGTTGATCATGAAATGCTTGAATTGCGGGAAGATCTGTCTTATCCAGAATATCCCGTCCGTATTCTTGATCAAGCCGAACGTCGAACTCGTCAGAAGTCAATCAAATTCCTAAAAGTTCAGTGGTTGAATCATTCTGAAGATGAATCCACTTGGGAACGCGAGGATCGTCTTCGCGAAGAATACCCCGCTTTCTTTCAGTCTTCCTCTTAATTCTCAGGACGAGAATTCTTGATAGATGAGGAGAATTGTAACACCCCATGTCATTAGCCACAGTGATCACATTTGATAATGACAAGTCAGCTAGATTAACAGTGTATAATCATCATTTGCATCATATTGCATTTCAACTCCTAGTTCAAACTCAAATTAAATTAAAGTGGGAAATAAAAGTTGTTCAAAACAGAAACTAAAATGTTCAATAAATAGCAAATAATTCAGAGGCCATTATAAAATTGTAACCAACTTTATTGAGATTGCATAAGTGACCCTAACAACGTCAAACAGTGGCTGATAACAATATTTAATAACCTTTTTATTAATCCAAAATTTATACGGAATAGTATTTACCCCAAACCAGTTTTTGGTGATAGGATATGTGGCACTGTGAGTTATGGTCTAGGTCTCCTGTTTTACAAAACCCATTTTATGCCCAAACAATTTACAAAACAGATAAATAGAAAAGAAAAGACAAAACACAAATAAAAAGCAAAACCCCCCTGGGCCAACTGGGCCAAACGGCCCAGCCAGGCCGGCCCATCCCCCGGTCTATATGGCCTCCCCAAAGACCCCGAAACCCTAATTCCCCCCCCCCACTCTCCCTGGCGCCCACCCTCTGGACGCGTCGCCCCCGACCCCGTCGTCATCGCCGACGCCCGGCGCCGCCCCACTGCCGTCGCCTCGCGCCGGATCGACCTCGCCGTGGCCTCCTCATCTCCTCCCCACGGGTCGCCCCTGAGCCTCGCCGCCCGCTTCTCTTCAACGCTGGTGAGGCCATCGGCCTCTCCCCCTCGATCTCTGTCGCCGACGCCTTCCACCGCCCGCCCGCGCGCTCACCACGTCGGCTGCCGCGCCCCGGCGCCCCTGAACGCGCCCACGGCCGCGGCCCCGCGCCCCGTCTCCCTCGCTCATCGCGCACGCGTGCTCGGCTCCCGTCCGGTCGCTCGCCCCCGCGCACCCCCGCCGCGCCCGGCTCGCCCGCTTTCGCCTGCGCCCCGGTGCCTTGCATCACGTGCGCCCGCAGCCGCCGCGACTGCTCCCGCCATGGCTATTGCCGCTCCTGCTACCGGCTGCTGCTGCGCTGCTTGCCGCTGCCGCTTACTCTGCCTGCCACTGCTGCTGCTGCTGCTAGTCCCCCCGCCGGCGCTGGTTGCTGCTGCTGCCTCTGCCTGCAGCCGCGCCGCTGTGGGGGGGGGGGGTGCGTCGACAGCGGCGGGGGGCGAGCCGCGCGGCTGCAGGCAGAGGCAGCAGCGCAACCAGCGCGGCGTGGGACCTAGCAGCAGCAGCACATGGCAGGCAGAGTAAGCGGCAGCATGGGTCGCCTGTCCCTAAAACTGTGAGTGCGCAAGTGTGTCAGTGTTGCCTCTCTCCCCAGTCTCCCCTTCTTTTGGACTCTTCTTCTCTCAACTGGTTTCTTCCATTTGACTGTGCTCCTCCCTTCCTCGCTCGTCCGCGTTCCTCTCGCCCGGGCCTACAGTTTCGTTTATCTTTTGCATCTAACCTCTCTTTCTGTTACCCGAACCCATGGCGCGTGCCTTCCTTCGACCTTCCGTCGAGAACTAGGTGTGAGAAACGCCAGAGTAGCCACCGGCTTATGGGGGCCTCGGGTCGGGGGAAGACAAGCCTCCTGAAGGCGGAGGCCGGTCTGGCGAGCCTGTGCGGGGTTACACGGGCTGCGGGCGGCGCACGTGATGCAAGGCACCTCAACGCTGTCTTGGTCGCATGACCAAGAAAGACGTAGGCGAGGTACCGGCGAGCCGGGGCGGGCGGCGGGGGTGCGCGGGGGCGAGCGACCGGACGGGAGCCGAGCACGCGTTGCGCGATGAGCGAGGGAGACGGGGCGCGGGGCGCGGGCCGCGGCCGTGGGCGCGTTCAGGGGCGCCGGGCGCGGCAGCCCGTGGTGAGCGCGCGGGCGGGCGGTGGAAGGCTTCGGCGACAGAGATCGAGGGGGAGAGGCCGATGGCCTCACCAGCGTTGAAGAGAAGCGGGCGGCGAGGCTCAGGGGCGACCCGTGGGGAGGAGATGAGAGGCCACGGCGAGGTCGATCCGGCCGAGGCGACGGCAGTGGGGCGGCGCCGGCGTCGGCGATGACGACGGGGTCGGGGGCGACGCGTCCAGAGGGTGGGCGCCAGGGAGAGTGGGGGGGGGGAATTAGGGTTTCGGGGTCTTGGGGGAGGCATATAGACCGGGGGATGGGCCGGCCTGGCTGGGCCGTTTGGCCCAGTTGGCCCAGGGGGTTTTGCTTTTTATTTGTGTTTTGTCTTTTCTTTTCTATTTATCTGTTTTGTAAATTGTTTGGGCATAAAATGGGTTTTGTAAAACAGGAGACCTAGACCATAACTCACACGTGCCACTTCTATATCACCAAAAACTGGTTTGGGGTAAATACTATTCCGTATAAATTTTGGATTAATAAAAAGGTTATTAAATATTGTTATCAGCCACTGTTTGACGTTGTTAGGTCACTTATGCAATCTCAATAAAGTTGGTTACAATTTTATAATGGCCTCTGAATTATTTGCTATTTATTGAACATTTTAGTTTCTGTTTTGAACAACTTTTATTTCCCACTTAATTTAATTTGAGTTTGAACTAGGATTTGAAATGCAATATTATGCAAATGATGATTATACACTGTTAATCTAGCTGACTTGTCATTATCAAATGTGATCACTGTGGCTAATGACATGGGGTGTTACAATTCTCCTCATCTATCAAGAATTCTCGTCCTGAGAATTAAGAGGAAGACTAAGAAAGCGGGTATTCTTCGCGAAGACATCCTCGCGTTCCCAAGTGGATTCATCTTCAGAATGATTCAACCACTGAACTTTTAGGAATTTGATTGACTTCTGACAGTCGACGCGTTCGGCTTGATCAAGAATACGGACGGGATATTCTGGATAAGACAGATCTTCCCGCAATTCAAGCATTTCATGATCAACAGCTCGAATAGGATCCTTGAAGCAGCGACGCAGTTGGGATACATGGAAAACATCATGCACTTGAGAAAGTTTTTGGCGGCAATTGCAATTGATATGCCACTTCTCCTCGACGGCAAGAATACGGAACGGGCCATGTAGCGAGGAGCTAACTTGCCCTTGATTCCGAACCGAGAGTGCCTTTCAACGGGGTGACGTGAAGGTAAGCTTGCTCGCCAGGTTGATAGACCATTTCCTGGCGCTTTCGGTCATAGTTGCTCTTCTGACGAGACTGAGTAGATTTTAGATGTCTACGGACAATGCGGACTTTCTTTTCAGCTTGTTGGATAATGACCGGTCCGACGAGTGAGCGTTCCCCAGTTTCTGACCAATTCAGAGGGGTTCGACACTTATGTCCGTATAGAACTTCAAATGGTGCCATCTTCAGACTAGCTTGATAGCTATTGTTGTAAGAGAATTCGGCATACGGGAGAGATTCCTCCCATTTCTTTCTTACCGAAGGAGATGACACAAGCTCGAAGCATATCTTCGAGCACTTGATTAACTCGTTCGACTTGACCCTGTGACTGAGGGTGAAAAGCGGTACTGACTGAATGACAGATGAGTTCCCATAGCTTCTTGGAAACCTTGCCAGAATCTGGAGGTAAAGAGGCTGCCACGATCCGACTGATCTCCAACGGAACACCGTGGAGTGACCCATTCGGGAAACATACAAGTCTACTAACTAACTAGCAGTGATTGTCTCCTTAACTGGCAGAAAGTGAGCAACCTTCAAGAATCGGTCAATGACGACAAAAATAGCATCATGACCCTTCTGAGATCTGGGAAACCAGTAATGAAATCCATTTGGACCTTGTCCCATTTCCATTCAGGAATATCAAGGGGTTGCAGAGTTCCAGCAGGCCTTGGATGTTCTGCTTTAAAGCGGTGGCAAACGTCACACTCAGAACATAACCGGGCAATGTCTCGCTTCATATTAGGCCACCAGTATCTCTGACAAATGTCACTGTACATCTTTATGCTACCAGGATGAATTGACGAGGAGTTGTCATTAGCTTTCTTTCATAACGTGTTCTCTCTCATCCTTGAACTTGGGTACGAAGAGACGGTTTGGAAGAATAGGATCCCATCATTATCAAGATGGAATTCCGACGGCTTTCCTTTTTCGAGGTATCGCTTAATCCTTTCAACTTCAGAGTCATACTTTTGTATAATCTTAATGCTATGCTCAAGATCTGGTTCCACAACCAGGGTATTGAGGTAACCCTGTGGAACAATATGGAGGTTCAATTTGTGAAGCTCTTCATAAAGGAGAGGTTGCGTTTCCTGAACCATATGGTTGCTGCAATACGCCTTGCGACTCAAGCATCGGCCATTACATTAGCCTTGCCAGGGGTATATGAGATATTCATATCATAATCGGCAATTGTTTCGAGCCATCTTTGTTGACGAAGGTTCGATCTGGTTGAGTATATAGATACTTCAAACTTTGATGATCCATGTATATCTCGCAACGATTACCGAGAAGGTAATGTCGCCATAGCTTCAGAGCATATATAACCGCAGAAGTTCAAGATCATGTACTGGATAATTTTCTTCATGAGGACCAATTGTTGAGAGGCATAAGCAATTACCTTACGCTCTTGCATTAGGACCACAGCCTAATCCTTGACGAGATGCATCACAGTATATCCCGAAATCCTTTTGGGAATCCGGGGTGCTAGCACTGGGGCAGATGTTAACTTATCTTTAAGTGTCTGAAAGCTTTCTTGACATTTTTTTGTCCACTCAAATTTAACACCTTTGTGGAGCATTTCATCAATGGCTTTGCAACCTTGGAAAAGTTCTCAACGAATCGACGGCAATAACTAGCGAGTCCGAGAAAACTTCTGACTTGCTTAACATTCTTCGGGGGAGTCCAATCAAGAATAGCCTAACTCGTTCTGGGTTAACAGCAATGCCATTCTTGGAAATCACATGACCAAGGTGGGTCACTTCAGCTAACCAGAATTCACACTTACTGGAGAATTTATCATACAACTGATTTCTCGTAGCTTCTCCAATACAAGCCGAAGTGTTAGCATGTTCTTCTTCATTCTGGGAATATATAAGGATATCATCCAAATAAACCACGACGAATTTGTCGAGGTAATCCATGAAGATATAGTTCATCAACCGGGAGAAGGTTGCTGGAGCATTGGTTAATCCAAATGGCATGACATGTACTCATAAGAGCCATATCGGGTAACAAAGGCAGTCTTCGGATATCCTCTTCGCGAACACGGATCTGATGATAACCCAACCTCAAGTCGAGTTTCAAGAAGACAGAGGACCAGCACTGATCATAAAGATCATTGATCCGGGGCAGTGGGTATTTATTCTGGATTGTGGCTTGGTTAATGGCCCGGTAATCCTGAACCAATCAGTTAGTTCCATCCTTCTTCTTAAGAAGAGTGAAGGTGCTCCCCAAGCAGAAGAACTGGGGCGGATGAAACCTTTCTTAAGTGAATTGTCAATTTCTTCCTTAAGCTCAAGAGTTCATGCGCGGAATCTTATAAGACGCTTCGCAATAGGGGTAGTGCCAGGCTTCAAGTCGATGACGAACTCGACAACTCTAACCGGGGGTATTCCTGGAAGTTCTTCCGGAAAGACGTCCGAAAATCTTGAACGACAGGAACGTTCTCGATTCCTTCCAGAGGTGAGGCGTTCAAAGCATTCAGAGCATATTCTGAGCTTCAGCATTGGGTATTCGTGCGGTGTAGTTCACTATCTCATCGGAGGGGTGAAGAATTGGAAGACTTTAGTGGCACAATTGATCGAAGCTATGTGAGCTTTAAACCAATCCATTCCGAGTATGAGGTCTAGGTGGAAGACTTCAAGACGATGGGTGAGGTAAGGAATTCCAACCCTTTAATTTCTACGGTAACGTCAGTTGCTATCACGTCAGCATGACAATGACCTCCGGGAGTTTTAACGACTAACAGTATGCATCTTCTCATATCGAATGCCATGCA
>CM022300.1:328826734-328901071 GCA_011799875.1 Thinopyrum elongatum | reverse complement strand
CGCTCCAGCCGCCCGTCGCGCCCGTTCGGGCGACGCCGCACACGTCGCCCGCTAACGCCCGCCCCGTGTGGCCTTTTGGCCCACTGACGGATGGGCCCCGCCCCATGTGTCTATGACACAGGGGCCCCACTGCACGGAGCGAAATAAAAAAAATGAAAAAGAAAATAAATTAATAATATTAATTAATTAGTCAATTAATTAAGTTAATTAATTCTCTTTAATTAAACTAATTAATTAGTTAGTCTAATTAATCTGTGGTTAGTCTAATTAAACCTTAATTAATCTTAACCGACCGCTGATGTCGTGCTAACGTCATGATAATGTCAGCCTACACTGTTCTGGATAATGTTGGACTAAATGATTAAATAAATTCCAGAAAATAATTAAAACTTTAGAAAATCATATAAAATAATCCGTAACTCCGATGACAATAATTTATATATGAAAGTTGCTCAGAATTTCGATACGAATCTGAATACGCCCTCAGTATTCCTGTCAGATGCCCCTAGCTATATGAACATGGAACTTTTAGACCGATTTCAATAAATGAATAGTGCCCAACTTTAATTAAATAAATCCGGATAAATTCCTAAATTAACTAAATTATTTAGTTAGGCAGTAGAACACCCCGGCATATCATTTAGACATGTCATGCATATTGTTTGCATTTTTGCCGTGAATTTATTGTTTCTCTCCCCCTCCTTCTCTCTCGATAGACACCGAGACCGACGCCGTTGCAGCTGAGTACGACTACGCTACAGACGAGCAGCCCGTTGATGACCCCTCTTTCTTGCCAGAGCAACCAGGCAAGCCCCCCCCTTGAGCATCCAGATATCGACCATTCCATTTGTCCTGCTTGCATTAGATTTTGCTACTGTTAATGTTTGCTCTTATTCTGATGCATAGCCTGCTTTTGTAACCTGTTTATTGCTACCTTACCTGCCTATGTTAAACTGCTTAGTATAGGTTGGTAGTGAACCATCAGAGACGCCGCCACCTTACCCTTGTTGCCACTGCTTAATCATCGATGACTCGATCAATGTGATCGTCGACCAGAGACCGACACATCACTTCACCACCTTCGTTGTACGACTCTGCATAGTTACTATCGAGTGCCGAGGGTAATACCTCGTAACGCACTCCTGATGAATACTCTGCAGTGTAGCTGTTCGGTCGTGGTCATCGAGGGTGATTCCTCTTTCTCCACTTCCGATACGACTCCGTCGTGCAACCCATCAGTGTGAACCTCGAGGGTGATGCCTCATACGTTCACCCTGATGATTTCGTCGAGTGGAATTCACCAAGGATGATTCCTCGGGTTTCCCCCTTGATGTTATGACCACACGGTTATTTTGACCTTTGTTACAGGCGGGTCGACCCTGATGGGTACCCGCAGGGGATCTATAATGTCGGGTGTGCCGGAAGGGCACTCGAGTGTGATATTGTGGCGGAGCTTCAGAAACTCTGATTGTCTCCGCGTGTTACTAAATGAGCATATCGGATTTGGGTATTTGATCTGAGTGGGTCGACGTGCCCTATACGCACTACCACCACGCGGGATTATGATTTATGGGGCCCTCTACGTCGTACGTTTCTCCCGAAAGCTCTTCAGGCGTCATGGTTCACCGTGCGGGCTGAATGTCGGGAATGGGCTGGATACTTCACTGATGAGTTCAGTGTCGTGCTTGCACCCCGGCCAGTCTCGCAACTTGTAGGGTGCCCAGGGCGATGGCCCAAGACCTCTGGGTGCATAGGTTAGTCCGGCGTGCTGACCTCTCTGCTGAGCCTAGGTAGGGCGCTGCTTCGTGTTGATCTTCTGAGGCCGGGCATTACCCAGCAAGTGTGTCCGACCAGAGTTGATCGAGCGTGTTGGGTAATAGTAGTGCACCCCTGCAGGGAAGAATTGTCTATCGATAGCCGGTCCTACGGTAAAGGACGCTCAGTTTGTATATCGCGATCTACTACTTGAACTGGATACTTGTTACTTAATTGAAGCTTCGGTTTCGCTTTCTCGCAGGGAGTCGAGGAAGGATCTCTAAGTTGTACTTCAACATGTTTGCTTAATAAAATGCTATTCTACTCTCTTCTATTGCTGCAAGATGGTGGTGTCAGGACCCCGATTCCAAGTCACATCGATCTAGCCGGTAACACCTCATATCACTTTGCGGCCTCACGCACGGTATTCCCACGGGTGTCGCCTTACCATGGCCCAGGACCGTTTGCCCCTTTTGGCTCACGTATATGATAGTGTCGCTAGCATCCATATGACAGAGAACCCGGGCCGACATGACTAGTCGTGAATCCAAAGTGGCACTAACTTACGGGGACAGGCATACATGACCCAGCAACGAACGTGTCGGTCATCAGCGAGTGAATTCGGGCTGTAGCAACTGGGCTAGCAGGACTCCGGGAATCCGGGCTGTAGCAGGCTAACAGGACTCCGAAAGTCACCGCGTGACGTTTCCCCGAAGGGACAGACACAGGATAGAGGAAGGACACATGCCGGCCAGTCTAAGTGTTCCGGAGCAGTAGTGCTGGGCTAGCAGGACTCCGGTGAACCGGGCTGTAGCGGACTACTATGGCTCATGGAAGCACAAGACTACATTTCCCCATAAGAGAGGCTACCAAGGATAAACAACTAGGTTGTCGGATCCCACACATACCAAGCATTTCAATCATACACACAATATGCTGGATATGGGCAAATACAACATGGCATCACAACAAGACTCTACGACTCAGAGTATTTATTCATTAGGCTCCGAGGAGCCAAGTATTACAAACATGGGTCTCATGACCCAACATTCAGAGCATACAAGTCAAAACACATGCGGAAGCTTAACATGTCTGAGTACAGACATTTATAAATGAAAGGGCTGAGAAGCCTGACTATCTACCGGATCCTGCCGAGGGCACAAGATCGTAGCTGAGGTAACAAGCTAAACGTCGAAGTCCACGTGGAACTACTAGCGAGACTGGAGTCTCTCTGCAAAACATAAAATAGGCAAACGTGAGTACAAATGTACCCAGCAAGACTTACATCAGAACTATCTACAAATGCATCGGTATCAACAAAGAGGGTGGTGGAGTTTAACTGCAGCAAGCCAGCTTTGACTCAGAGGCTATCCTGAACTACGAATGCTGGTAACTCTTTTGAGGTGGCGCACACGAGTCCACATATTCACCATATCAATACACCACTATGGATCCGCTCCCGTCTCCCTACGAGAACGCCATCCATAGCACTCACGCTTATCTTGCCAGTTTTAGAGTATCCACTTTCACTTGTCTATGAACTGTACAGGCAACCCAGAAGTCCTTTACCGCGGACACGGCTATTCGAATAGATCATATTAACCCTGCAGGGGTGTACTTCTTCACACATGTTTCCACCACTTAGCGTCTGCACACGACATGTGCTCGGCAGACTTCAAGCGAAAGCCGACGTGGGTGTAGACCACGACCTAACTAACCACACAAGTCTTTAGTCCAGGTTTATCGCCTATTCGGGTTCCATCCGCGAGGAGATCCGGCCGGGGTTTCACTCACAGCCCCAAACGATGTGTGCAGGGTTCCCGAGACACCAAACGGGCGCTCGGTACACCGGCCACGGTGTATCTACCGCAACATAGCCCACCCCTAGGGTCAGCGCTACGCACGGCCTCCAACACATATCCTACAAACACCAGAAACTAGTTGCAACTCCTGGACAGAGGACAGGGGCGGTTAATAAGTCGAGCGGGGTCATATTTCAGGGCCCAACGTGTGGTAGTAACTGTTCATGGATCACAAACACAGAACTCAGTTCCTGAGGACGGTTTCAATGAGACAACCCACCATGTACTCCTACATGGCCTCTCACCGCTACCTTTACCAAATCGTGTTCACACACAGTAGGACATGTTCATCACCATTCCAACTCATTCCCGATGAATCAGACCCGACTCAACTCTAAGCAGTAGCAGGCATAACAAACAGGCATGAATGAGTAGGCACATCAGGGCTCAAACAACTCCTACTCATGCTAGTGGGTTTCATCTATTTACTGTGGCCATGACAGGTCATGCAGAGGAAAAGGGGTTCAGCTACCGCAGCATGTAACAGTTGAATCGATGTTGTCCTAATGCAGTACAAGAGAGCAGGAGCGAGAGAGTGGGATTGTATCGGAATGAACAAGGGGGTTTTGCTTGCCTGGCACTTCTGAAGATAATATAGCTCTTCATCGGTGTCATCGATCTCATCGTCGGAACGTCGTCTACTGAGAGGGGACAATTACCGGCAAACACAAGAGGAACCACAATCAATGCAATGCACATTTATATGAATGATATGTCATATTGAGGTACTGAATTGACCTAGTGCAACAGTTAGTCATATTCATTGAAGCGGAATTCAAACCTATAGCAAATTCCAACTCCAAAACTAATTACTATTCATTCCATAATCATGAATTGTCCTATTCAGTGAGGTTAACTTGTTCAAACATGCATGAAAATGCCATAATCAGATTCCTTGGATTTTTCTGGTCATTTTTCATATATAAATTATTTCATTCTGAGCTATAGTTTATTTTCTATGAATTTTAGAAGTTTTGGACATTTTCTGGAATTTCCTGAATTAATAAAAACCAAAAAATGATTTACTGCGTCAGCATGACGTCGGTGTGACGTCAGCAGGTCAACGGAGACGGTCCAGGTCAAACCTGACCAGTGGGTCCCACTGGTCAGTCTCACAGTGCTGGCTCGTGTCACAGACAGGTGGGACCGGTCAACGGCCACGTCAGCAGGGTCAACTCTGACGCGTGGGTCCCGCTGGGTTAATCTAAACTAAACAGGAAATAAAAGCCGGGGTTAATTAGGCAGTGGGGCCCGTTTGTAAGTGGCTCTAGGGTTAATTAGCGTTGTCATTAGCTGCTAATGATGGGGCCACGTCGACCTCGCCGGAGTTCAGCCGGCGGCGACCACAGAACACGGCGGGGCGCGCCGGATTTGCGCTAGAGGCGTCGGCTTGGCGCGCTGAGGGCACCAGGGCATAGCCCTTGCTTGCCCGCATCCAGGGGAGGTGACGGGAGGACGCGGGGTGGCCTGAGCTCGTCGGAGCAGAGCTCGCGGCGGCGGCCGGAGTTCGGTGGCATGCGGGTTTGACGCTACGGGGCACGGCAGGGGCTGCAGGCGGGTGCGTTCGGCTCCTGGGGCTGCAACAAACGCGCTGATGAGCTCGGACGCGGGTGGCAGCAGCTGTGGCCACGGTGGCGCCATGGACGGCGGCAGCGAGCTCTCGGGCGCGGCAGCGCTAGCGCTAGAGGGCGAGTTAGACTGCGGGGAGAGAGGGGAAAGGCGCAGGTGCTCACGGCGGTTCTTCTGGTGCAGCTGGGTGGCTCAGGGAAGCGCTGGCGACGACGAATGGCCGATGGCGATCTCGGTGACCCGAGGAGGAAGAAGACGGTGGTGACGGCGAGGCAGGGCGCCCGGCGACGTGTAGCTGGATGGGGACGGAGAAGAGATCGTGGCGGAGCTCTGGAGCACATCGAGCGGCCGAGGGGGAGGCTCTGGGTGCGGCAACGGCGAGCGGTGGCGACGAGCTCCGTTCGGGCTGTGCGGGAGAGAGAGCAGAGGAGGGGGAAGAGGTCCAGGGAGAGTGAGAGAGATCCAGGGGGTCGGGGCGATGTACGTGGCGTTGTCAGCCACGTCGGGGAGGAGCCAGGCAGGCAGGGAGGGAGGAGGTGGCTGCATGGCGGTGCGCGCGCGTCGGGCACGCGCCCGTCCTCCTGGCAAGGAGGAAGAAGACAGGAGGAGGTGGCCAGGTGGGCTGGGCCGCCAGCTGGGCTGCACAGGACCTGGGCCAGCCAGGTAAGGCCAGGTAACTCTCTCTCTCTCTTTTATTTCTGTTTTCTAATTCTTCTGTAGCTTCAGGGCTTTATTAAAAATACCTAGACATTCTAAAAAATCATGAAACTACTCATGGCTACTGTTTAGAGAATATCCAATAGTAAACATTTTAGTTTATGATTATTTGGACATCTAAAATATTTAATAGCATTTAAATGTCCAAATGCAAATAACATAAGATTTAATTCAGTGACCCAATGATGTCCTAGAAAATTGTGCACCATTTTTGTCAGAGGTTCTAGACCAAGGCAAAGATGATGAACATTTTAGAAGGGCATTTCAGGTTCATTGAAAAGGATTTTAGTAAACCCTAGTTGGTTTAAGTGGTGCTGGGGGTTTCTGTCATCCCCATTTCAAGTTTCTGGAAAAGTTTAAACATGATGCAACACTCTACTGCATGAACTAGCTAGGGTGTGACAGGTGGCTTCGTGAAGATGTTTGAAGATGCTAGTCTTCGATAGGACTAGGCCTTCTCTCTATTCTGGCATTTCTGCAGCCCAGTCCACATATACAGCCTTTCCCCTTTGATAATGTTGCATATGTAGTGTAGATCCTTGCTTGCTGAGTACTTCGGATGAGTACTCACGGTTGTTTTGTTACTTGTTTTTCCGCATACCCCCTTTGATGATACATCAGACGATGGAGCCCCGGAGCCGGATGCCACTTCAGGAGCTTACTACCAGGAGGGCCCAGACGGCACGTACTACTGGATCGAGCCAGCCGACTAGGAGTAGGATCGGAGGCTCCCAGGCAGGAGGCCTTCGCCTTTCGATCTAGAGTCGTTGTTTGTGCTAGCCTTCTTAAGGCAAACCTTGTCTAACAATGTCTGTACTCAGATATTATTTGTATGACTGACTTGTGTATTCGGATCCTCGTGATCCCTGGTCTGTAATATTGTGGATCTCCGTTTAATTGTGTTTAGAGTTGTGTTGTGATATCTTCCCGTGAGTCCTTGTGCTTGATCGTGCATTTTTTCGTGTATGATTAGTGCACGATTGAGCCGGGGGCATCACAGCCTCGTCGTCCAGTGCTCTCAGCTGGAACAGGGAGGCCCTGTAGCTGCCGAACACCACCGCCCCTTTCCGCTTCGGGCTCCGGCGTTCTCCTCCGACTCCGGTGACGCTCGCTGCTGCTACTAACCTGTCGCTGGCTTTTCGTAGCCACACGGTGAGCCTCGCCTCTCTCCCCTTCGTCTTTCCGCCGATGCTGCACCCGTAGTTGCCGTTCCCCTTGTGCCCGAGCTCGCCTCCGCAAAGCTTGTCACCGGCGAGACTCCGACGACCTTTTGGTCACGCGCGCATGTCCAACGTCTTCGCATGCGCGCGTAGAGCCCGCCTAGACATCTAGATGCTTGCTAGCGCCGCTTTTCGTCGAGATCCACCAAAGCCCGAACTCCGGCGTCCGCTCCGCCGCTCGCCGCTGTAGTTTCAGGCCGTTTCCAGCCAAACCAGCGCCGCAGTTCGACGCACGAGCATGTGCCCGTTCGAACGCGAGTAGCCGCGCGCAAAACGGCCCTCTGTGGCGTTTTTCCGACGCGCTTCGGCGATCTGCCACCGCGAAAGAGGTCGTCAGCGCAACTCCGGCGCCATGCTGACCTGGAAAGGCGTGGGCCCTGGGGCCCCCGTTGACTGGGTTGACCCAGTCAACGTGCTGACTGGGCAACCCACTGTCACTGACACGCGGGCCCCATCGTCTAATTAAATTAAATAAACATTTTTATAAATAAAATTAATTAGTTAAATTAATTAGTCACTGACATGTGGGCCCAGATGCTAATTAACCTTGTTTAGTTAAAATAAAACTCTGTTAGCCCCTCTGTCTATGACAGGTGGGACCCACTGGTTAATTTGACCAGTCAGCGGGTCTGTTGACCACTGACATCATCGTGACGTCATGCTGATGTCATATTCCTTTTCTGGAAATTCTGTTGATCCAAATAATTTCAGAAAATGTTTAAATCTTTAGAAATTCGTAGAAATTAAACCGTAGCTCGGATCGAAAAACTTTATACATGAAAGTTGCTCAGAACGCCGAGACGAGTCCAACCGTGCAATCTGTTTCTATGTCGGGACCATCTACGGAGGTGAACCCACAACTTTTCAACCGTTTTTGGTAGATGAATAGTGCATATATACCGATTATTAAATCCAACTTTAATCCTAAAATAACTAAAATGATTTAGACAAGTCTTTAGGCAACCCTGCACTGCACGTTAGCATAGCATGCTCTGTGTTGCATTGTTTGCTGTGTATTTATCTGTTTCCTCCCCCTCTTCTCTCTCGGTAGACCTCGACGCCGACGCAGTTCCCGAGACCGACGCAGCTTAGGAGCCCGACGACACCGTTGACGACCTTGCCTTTGCCACAGAGCAACCAGGCAAGCACCCCCCTTTTTGAACATGCCTATATCGCCTAATCTCTTCTTTCTTGTGCTTGCATTAGAACTGTTGCTGCTACTGCTTTACCTATTCTGATGCATAGTCTGTTTGTTGTAACCTGCTATTGATACCTTACCTGCTTATCCTAAACTACTTAGTATAGGCTGGATAGAGACCCCAGTGACCCCACTTGTCCCGGTTACCCCGCTGGATCATCAGAAGACTCAACAACCAGGCCCCGGCACAGCACATCACCCCCTTAGTTGTACGACACTGCAGCGTTACTATCAAGTGCCGAGAGTGATACCTCATTTAGCACTTCTGATGTTAACTCTGTAGAGTAGCTATTCGGTCATGGTCATCGAGGGTGATTCCTCCTTCACCACTCCCGATAACGACGCCGTCGTGCAACACCTCAAGTGTGAACCTCGAGGGTGATTCCTCCTAAGTTCACCTTGACGACTACATCATGTGGGATCCATCGAGGGTGATTCCTCAGGCTTTCCCCCTGGTGTTTGGACACACAGTTACTATGACTTTGACCATGAACCATGATAAAGTCGGGTCGGCCCTAAGGGGTACCCACGCGAGCATGTGATGCGATTGATGTGTAGCCGGGTGACCAGAGAGAGTACCCGCGAGATAATTACGAGGCGTGGCTAGGCATTCTTAGCCCTTGCCGCAAGTCCTTGAGATGGGGCGATGGGGTCACATCGATCGTGAGTCTTTGCTCGTTATCGCGTGCTCCTAATTCACTAATGGTTTGGATATTTGATCCGAGTGGGCCTCTGGCCCGATAGCACTAGCCATCACGTGGGAACAGTTATGGGCACTCTGCGTCGTATGCATCAGCCGAAGCTTAATGGACGTCAGCGACTGAGCGGCGTGCGCTGGGTTGGACCGTGTTAAGCACCCTCCGTTGTACTGGAGGCTCCTAGGTCTGCTCACCGGCCGCGTACGCAACATGCAGGAGCGCCCGGGGCGATGGCCCAAGACCCCTGGGGGCATAGGTTTAGTCCGGCGTGCTAACCTCTCTGTTAAGCCTAGGTCGGGTTGCGGCGTATCGTTTGGCCGAGGCCGGGCATGACCCAGTAAAGTGTGTCCGGCCGGAGTTAATCGAGCGTGGTGGGTAAGTTGGTGCACCCCTGCAGGGAAGAAGTAATCTATGCATAGCCGGATCCACGGTAACGGACGCTTGGAGTTGTATCCCAATCGATACAACTAGAACTGGATACTTGAGATGAGATATGGAAACTATGGCTCTGGGATTACTTTCTCGCAGGGAGTCGAGAAAGGATCTCTGGCCGAGGTTGATACTTAATGCTGCTACTACTTTATACTGTACTAATCTACACTCTTCCTGCAAGACCGCTGAAGATGCTAGTCTTCGATAGGACTAGGCCTTCTCTCTATTGTGGCATTTCTGCAGCCCAGTCCACATATACAGCCTCTCTTTGAAAATGTTGCATATGTAGTGTAGATCCTTGCTTGCTGAGTACTTCGGATGAGTACTCACGGTTGCTTTGCTTCCTCTTTTTCCCCTTTTCCCTTTTTGATGCAACCAGACGACGGAGCCTTGGAGCCAGCTACCCCCGCCGACGACTACTACTACCACCCCGAGGGTGGTTACTACTACGAGCTTGCCGACGACCAGGAGTAGGATCCGTGGGTCCCAGGCAGGAGGCCTGCACCTTTCGATTGTAGCTTTTGTTTTGCCCCACCTTTCTAAAGGCTTATCTATTTCTGTTTCATATCTGTACTCAGATATCTGATGCTTCCGCAGACGCTTGTATGCGAGCTTATGTATTCGAGCCCTCGAGGCCCCTGGCTTGTAATATAAAGCTTGTATGACTTTATTTATGTTTTAGAGTTGTGTTGTGATTCCTTCAAGTGAGTCCTTAGGGTTGATCGTGTGCATTTGCGTGTATGATTAGTGCATGATTAAGCCGGGGTCGTCACAATGCATGAATCGTGATTTATTAGAATACTCTATGTGCTTCACTTATATCTTTTGAGCTAGGCAATTTTGCTCTAGTGCTTCACTTATATCTTTTTAGAGCACGGTGGTGGTTTTATTTTATAGAAATTGTTGAACTCTCATGTTTCACTTATGTTATTTTGAGAGTCTTTAAACAGCATGGTAATTTGCTTTGGTTATAAATTTAGTCCTAATATGATAGGCATCCAAGAGGGATATAATAAAAACTTTCATATAAAGTGCATTGAATACTATGAGAAGTTTGATTCCTTATGATTGTTTTGAGATATAGAGATGGTAATATTAGAGTCATGCTAGTGAGTAATTGTGAATTTGAGAAATACTTGTGTTAAAGTTTGTGATTCCCGTAGCATGCACGTATGGTGAACCGTTATGTGATGAAGTCGGCGCATGATTTATTTATTGATTGTCTTCCTTATGAGTGGCGGTCGGGGATGAGCGATGGTCTTTTCCTACCAATCTATCCCCCTAGGAGCATGCGTGTAGTACTTCGTTTCGATAACTAATAGATTTTTGCAATAAGTATGTGAGTTCTTTATGACTAATATTGAGTCCATGGATTATACGCACTCTCACCCTTCCACCATTGCTAGCCTCTCTAGTGCCGCGCAACTTTCGCCGGTACCATACACCCGCCATATACCTTCCTCAAAATAGCCACCATACCTACCTATTATGGCATTTCCATAGCCATTCCGAGATATATTGCCATGCAACTTTCCACCGTTCCGTTTATTATGACACGCTTCATCATTGTCATATTGCTTTGCATGATCATGTAGTTGACATCGTATTTGTGGCAAAGCCACCGTTCATAATTCTTTCATACATGTCACTCTTGATTCATTGCACATCCAGGTACACCGCTGGAGGCATTCATATAGAGTCATATTTTGTTCTAAGTATTGAGTTGTAAGTAAATAAAAGTGTGACGATCTTCATTATTAGAGCATTGTCCCATGTGAGGAAAGGATGATGGAGACTATGATTCCCCCACAAGTCGGGATGAGACTCCGGACGAAAAAAAAGAGGCCAAAAAAATGAGAAGGCCCAAATAAAAAAAATGAGAGAAAAGAGAAAAGGGACAATGTTACTATCCTTTTACCACACTTGTGCTTCAAAGTAGCACCATGATCTTCATGATAGAGAGTCTCCTATATTGTCACTTTCATATACTAGTGGGAATTTTTCATTATAGAACTTGGCTTGTATATTCCAATGATGGGCTTCCTCAAATTGCCCTAGGTCTTCGTGAGCAAGCGAGTTAGATGCACACCCACTTAGTTTTCTTTTGAGCTTTCATAAACTTATAGCTCTAGTGCATCCGTTGCATGGCAATCCCTACTCACTCACATTGATATCTATTGATGGGCATCTCCATAGCCTGTTGATACTCCTAGTTTATGTGAGACTATCTCCTTCTTTTTGTCTTCTCCACAATCACCATATTGTATTCCACCTATAGTGCTATGTCGATGGCTCACGCTCATGTATTGCGTGAAAGTTGAAAATGTTTGAGAACATCAAAAGTATGAAACAATTGCTTGGCTTGTCATCGGGGTTATGCACGATTTGAATATTTTGTGTGATGACGATGGAGCATAGCCAGACTATATGATTTTGTAGGGATAAGCTTTCTTTGGCCATGTTATTTTGAGAAGACATAATTGCCTTGTTAGTATGCTTGAAGTATTATTGTTTTTATGTCAATATTAAACTTTTGTTTTGAATCTTATGTCTCTAAACATTCATGCCACAATAAAGAAAATTACATGGATAAGTATGTTAGGTAGCATTCCACATCAAAAATTCTGTTTTTATCATTTACCTACTCGAGAACGAGCAGGAATTAAGCTTGGGGATGCTTGATACGTCTCCAACGTATCTATAATTTTTTATTGTTCCATGCTATTACATTATCTGTTTTGGATGTTTTATATGGATTAATATGCTATTTTATATTATTTTTGGGACTAACCTATTTACCTAGAGCCCAGTGCCAGATTCTATTTTTTCCTTGATTTTTAGCTTCGTGGAGAAGGAATACCAAACGGAGTCCAAACGGAATAAAATCTTCGCGATGATTTTTCTTGGACCAGAAGACACCCAGGAGACTTGGAGATGAAGTCGGAGGAGCCACGAGGCGGCCACAAGGGTGGAGGGCATGCCCAGGGGGTAGGGCACGCCCCCTGCCTTGTGGCCCCCCCATGACCCTCCTGACCTAATTCTTTCGCTTATATATTCACATATATTCCCAAACCACCAGAGGCATCCACGAAAACACTTTTCCACCGCCGCAACCTTCTGTACCCGTGAGATCCCATCTAGGGACCTTTTCCGGCACCCTGTCGGAGGGGGATTCGATCACAGAGGGCTTCTACATCAACCCTATTGCCCTTCCGATGAAGCGTGAGTAGTTTATCTCAGACCTACGGGTCCATAGCAAGTAGCTAGATGGCTTCTTCTCTCTCTTTGATTCTCAATACCATGTTCTCCTCGATGTTCTTGGAGATCTATTCGATGTAATACTTTTTTGCGGTGTGTTTGCTGAGATCCGATGATGTGGTGCCCCCGACTCAATCGTACACTAATCATACACGCAAACGTGTACGATCAAGCACAGGGACTCACGGGAAGATATCACAACACAACTCTTACACAATTTAAACGGAGGTCCACAATATTACAGGCCAGGGATCCGAAGATCCGAATACATAAGTCAGTCATACAAATATTATCTGAGTACAGACATAGTTAGACAAGTTTGCCTTAAGAAGGCTAGCACAAACAGCGACACTAGATCGAAAGGCGTTGGCCTCCTGCCTGGGAGCCTCCGATCCTACTCCTGGTCATCTGGCTCGATCCAGTAGTAAGTACCCTCTGGACCCTCCTGGTAGTAAGCTCCGGTGGTGGCATCTGGCTCCTGAACTCCATCGTCTGTGGTATCATCAAGGTGGGGTATATGGGGAAAAGAGAAAGTAAAGCAACCGTGAGTACTCATCCGAAGTACTCAGCAAGCAAGGATCTATACTACATATGGAACATTATCAATGGAGAAAGGCTGTATATGTGGACTGGGCTGCAGAATGCCAGAACAGAGAGAAGGCCTAGTCCTATTGAAGACTAGCATCTTCAAACATCTTCACAAGGCCATCATCTTGCAGCAGTAGAAGAGAGTAGAATAGCATTTTATTTAGCAAACATGTTGAAGTACAGCTTAAAGATCCTTCCTCGACTCCCAAGCGAGAAAGCGATCCCGAAGCTTCAATTAAGTAACAAGTATCCAGTTTAAGTAGTAGATCGGGATACACAAACTGAGCGTCCTTTACCATTGGACCGGCTATCGATAGAAGATTCATCCCTGCAGGGGTGCACTACTGTTACCCAACACGCTCGATCAACTCTGGCCGGACAAACTTGCTGGGTAATGCCCGTCCACGGAAGATCAACACAAAGCAGCGCTCTACCTAGGCTCGGCAGAGAGGTCAGCACGCCGGACTAACCTATGCACCCAGAGGTCTCGGGCCATCGCCCTGGGCACCCTGCGCGTTACGAGATTGGCCGGGGTGCAGGCGCGACACTGAACTCGTCAGTGAAGTATCCAGCCCAATCCCGACAATCAGCCCGCACGGTGAATCGTGACGTCAGACGAGCTTTCGGAGAAACGTACTTCGCAGAGGGTCCCATAACCATTATCCCGCGTGGTGGTAGTGAGTATAGGGCACGTCGACCCACTCAGATCACACACCCAAATCCAATAGGCTCAATTAGTATCAAGCGGAGACAATCAGAGTCTCTGATGCTCCGCCACAATGTCACACTCGAGTGCCCTTCCGGCACACCCAAAAATCATAGATCCCCAGCGGGTACCCACCAGGGTGGACCCGCCTGTAACAGAGGGCAAGTAATCGTGTGGTCATAACATCAAGGGGGAAACCCGAGGAATCACCCTCGGCGGATTCCACTCGACGAAATCATCAGGGTGAACGTATGAGGTATCACCCTCGAGGTTCACACTGAGGGTTGCATGACAGAGTCGTATCGGAAGTGGAGAAGGTGCAATCACCCTCGATGACCACGACGGAATAGCTACACTGGAGAGTATTCATCGGGAGTGCGTTACGAGGTATCACCCTCGGCACTCGATAGTTACTACGCAGAGTCGTACAACTAAGGGGGTGTGAAGTGAGGTGTCGGTCTCTGGTCGACGATCACGTTGATCGAGTCATCAATGATCAAGCAGGGGCAACAAAGGAAAAGTGGTGGGGTCACTGATGGTTCACTACCAACCTAAACTAAACAGTTTATCATAGGCAGGTAAGGTAGCAATGAACAGGTTACAACAGCAGGCTATGCATCAGAATAGGAGCATACATTAACAGTAGCAAAATCTAATGCAAGCAGGAGAATAGAATGGGCAATATCTGGAATGCTCAAGGGGGGGGGGCTTGCCTGGTTGCTCTGGCAAGAGGGGAAGGTCGTTAACGGGCTGCTCGTCGGTAGAGTAGTCGTATCTAGGTGCAGCGCCGTCGGTCTCGGCGTCTATCGAGAGAGAGAAGGAGGGGGAGAGAAACAATAAATTCACGGCAATAATGCAAACAACATGTATGACATGCCTAAATGATATGCCGGGGTGTTCTACTGCCTAATTAAATGATTTAGTTAATTTAGGAATTTATTTGGATTTATTTAATTAAAGTTGGGCACTATTCATTTACTGAAAACGGTCTAAAAGTTCAATGTTCTTATAGCTGCGGGCATCTAACAGGAATACGGAGGGCGTATTCGGGTTCGTAACGGAATTCTGAGCAAGTTTCATGTATAAAGTATTTTCATCGGAGTTACGGTTTATTTAATATGATTTTCTAAAGTTTTTATTAATTTCTGGAATTTATTTAATTATTTAAATCAACATTATCCGAAACAGTGTTGCGATGACATCAGCATGACCTAAGCATGACGTCAGCAGGTCAACTCTGGCTGACCAGAGTCAAACCTGACAGGTGGGACCCACATGTCATACACTGTGGCTTAATCAGAGAGGTTAATTTAATTATTTGAGTTAATTAACAGGTGGGGCCCAGCAGTCAGTGACTGATTAGTATTTAATTAACTAATTAACAGAGTTTCTATTTATTTAAATTCATTTAAACGACCGGGCCCCACATGTCAGTGAGACATGGCGGCCACGTCAGCGTTGACCCCGGTCAACGGGGTCAAAGGGGCCCGCGGGGCCCCACAGTCAGTGACACACGGCGGGACCCACCGGTGCCACGTCGGCGGTGGCCGGCGACGCGCCGGAGTAGCTCCGGCGAACCAAAACGCGGCGGCGCGAGTCGGGCTTGGCTCGGGTTTCGCTTACGGTGGATCTCAGGGGCTGGGGTAGGTCGCGTTCGACGCGGCTCGTCGTCGCGCGTCGAATGGCGGCGGTGCGGGGTGCTGGGGAGGCTGGAGCTGAGCGCCAGGAGCTCGTCGGCGGCGAGGTTCTCGGGCGAACTACGGGATCGACAAAACGGCGCTCGTTCAAGCATTGTGAGGAGCTTGGCAATGTCCATGCGACGCGGCGAAGCAAATGGGCAGCAGCACATGACCAAAAGGTCACCGGACGGTCGCCGGCGATGAGGACCGCGGCGGTGGGTGCGGCCTAACGCGGAGCGGTGGCTACGGTACGCTAGCGAGCTAATGGAGAGGGGGAGGAGGAGCAGGAGCTCACAGTGGGGCGTAGCCGTTCAGAGCGGGCGCGGGGAAGGCGTGGTGCAGCCAGAATCGACGGCGAACGGTGGCGGGGATCCGAGGAAGAAGACGACGCAGGCCGGCGATGCAGAGGCGTTCTGCTTCGGTTCATCGGCGCAGGAGGCGTAGAGGAGCATGGCGGAGCTCGTGGGCACGTCGCAGTGGCGAGGCAGAGGCGGTGGCTACGCGGGCGATGGAGCAATGGCGATGGCCGCGTCGGCCATGGCGGTAAGCGAGCGAGGGAGGGGAAAGAGTGGGGCGAGGGAGGCACCAGAGGGCTGCGGGGCTCGCCCTTATCCTCGTGGCGGGCGCGGCGCGTTGTCGAGCAGGGGGAGAGGGGGGGCGGGTGCGTGCGTGCGGCGCGCGCGGGGTGTTCGACAGCGAGGCGAGGAACAGTGTGGGAGGTGGGGGACGGTGCGGGACGGGCTGGGCCGGCGCTGTAGCAAGCAGGCCTAAGTGCACAGTATCGCGTTTAGGCCTTTTCCCTTTTCTCTTTTCTGTTTCTTTTTCTTTTCTGTTCTGTTAATTGTTTAGGCCCCAAATGGATTTTGTAAAAAGTGTGAGCTAGTCCTTAAATACCAGTGCACTATACCCTAACACCAAAAACTAGTTTGGGCAAAACATCATTTCATATTCGATCTAGATTAATTAAAAGGCTTGTAGATATTATTTTCAGCCACTGTTAAAAGAGGTTTGGGTCACCTAATTAATTTACTAACTGTTGGTTACAATTTTAGAATTGTCTCTGCAATATTTGTTATTTATCGAACATTTTAGTTTTTATGTTGGACAACTTTTATATTTCACTTTCATTTAAATTTGAATTTGACTTAGGAGTTGAAATGCAATATGATGCTAATGATGATTATGCACTGTTAATCATGCTGACATGTCATTATCAAAAGTGATTACTGTTGCTAATCACCGGGGGTGTTACAATTCTCCTCATCTATTAAGACTTCTCGTCCCGAGAATTAAGAGGAAGACTGAAAGAAAGAGGGGTATTCTTCACGAAGACGATCCTCGCGTTCCCAAGTGGCCTCATCTTCAGAATGATTTGACCACTGAACCTTGAGGAATTTGATTGACTTTTGACGAGTCCGACGTTCAGCTTGATCAAGAACACGGATGGGATATTCTGGATCGGACCGATCTTCCCGTAATTCAAGCACTTCATGATCCACAGCTCTAATAGGATCCTTGAAGCAGCGACGGAGTTGGGATACATGAAAGACGTCATGTACTTGAGAAAGGTTTGGCGGCAATTGCAATTGATATGCCACCTCTCCTCGATGGACAAGAATACGGAACGGGCCAATGTAGCGAGGAGCTAACTTGCCTTTGATTCCGAACCTATGAGTGCCTTTCAACGGAGTGACGCGGAGGTAAGCTTGCTCGCCAGGTTGATAGACTATTTCCTGGTGCTTTCGATCAAAGTTGCTCTTCTGACGAGACTAAGCAGCTTTCAAATGTTCATGGACAATGCGGACTTGATCTTCTGCGTGCTGAATAATGTCCGGACCGACGAGTGAGCGTTTCCCAGTTTCTGACCAATTCAGAGGGGTTCGACACTTACGACCGTATAGAACTTCAAACGGTGCCATCTTCAGACTAGCTTGATAGCTATTGTTGTAAGAGAATTCGGCATACGGGAGAGATTCCTCCCATTTCTTACCGAAGGAGATGACGCAAGCTCGAAGCATATCTTCGAGCACTTGATTAACTCGTTCAACTTGACCCTGTGACTGAGGGTGAAAAGTGGTGCTAAAAGACAGATGTGTTCCCATAGCTTCTTGGAAACTATTCCAGAATCTGGAGGTGAAGAGGCTGCCACGATCAGAACTGATCTCCAACGGAACACCATGGAGTGACACAATTCGGGAAACATACAAGTCTGCTAACTGGCTAGCAGTGATTGTCTCCTTAACTGGCAGAAAGTGAGCAACCTTAGAGAATCGGTCAATGACGACAAATATAGCATCATTACCCTTCTGGGATTTGGGAAAACCAGTAATGCAATCCATTTGGACTTTGTCCCATTTCCATTCAGGAATTGCAAGGGGTTGCAGAGTTCCTGCGGGCCTTTGATGTTGAGCTTTAACGCAGCGGCAAACGTCACACTCAGAAACATAACGAGCAATATCTCGCTTCATATTAGGCCACCAGTATCTTTGACAAATGTCATGGTACATCTTTGTGCTACCAGGATGAATTGACAGAGGAGTGTCATGAGCTTCCATCATAACGTGTTCTCTCTCATCTTTGAACTTAGGTATGAAGAGACGGTGTTGGAAAAATAGGATCCCATCATTATCAAGATGGAACTCCGACGGTTTTCCTTTTTCAAGGTATCGCTTGATCCTTTCAACTTCAGAGTCATACCGTTGCATAGTCTTGATGCTGTGTTCTAAATCTGGTTCGACAACGAGGGTATTGAGATAACCCTATGGAACAATATGGAGGTTCAATTTACGAAACTCTTCATAAAGAAGAGGTTGTGATTCCTGAACCATATGGTTGCTGCAATAAGCCTTGCGGCTCAAAGCATCGGCCATTACATTTGCCTTGCCAGGGGTGTATGAGATATTCATATCATAATCGGCAATTGTCTCGAGCCATCTTTGTTGACAAAGGTTCAGATCTGGTTGAGTATATAAATACTTCAAACTTTGATGATCCGTATATATCTAGCAACGGTTACCGAGAAGGTAATGTCGCCATAGCTTCAGGGCATAAATAACCGCAGAAAGTTCGAGATCATGCACTGGGTAATTTTCTTCATGAGGACGCAATTGTCGGGAGGCATAAGCAATTACCTTGCGTTCTTGAATTAGGACACTGCCTAATCCTTGACGGGAGGCATCGCAGTATATCACGAAATCCTTTTGGGAACCCGGGGGAGCTAATACTGGGGCAGATGTCAATTTATCTTTTAGTATCTGAAAGCTTTCTTGACATTTTTCTGTCCACTCAAATTTAACACCTTTGTGAAGCAGATTTGTCAATGGTTTTGCAATCTTGGAAAAGTTTTCAACGAATCGACGGCAATAACTAGCAAGTCCGAGAAAACTTCTGACTTGCTTAACATTCTTCGGGGGAGTCTAGTCCAGAATAGCCTGAACTCGTTCGGGGTTAACAGCAATTCCAACCTTGGAAATCACATGTCCAAGGTAAGTTACTTCAGAAAGCCAAAATTCACATTTGGAATACTTGGCATACAACTAGTGTTCTCGGAGCCTCTCTAGTACCAAACGGAGGTGTTCAGCATGTTCTTCTTTATTCTTAGAATAGATAAGGATATCATCCAAATAAACCACGATGAATTTGTCGAGGTAATCCATGAATATATAATTCATCAGACGGGAGAACGTAGCTGGGGCATTCATTAGGCCAAATGACATGACGGTGTATTCATAGGAGCCATAACGAGTGACGAATGCAGTCTTGGGAATATCCTCTTCACGGACACGGATCTGGTGATAACCCAACCTTAGGTCGAGTTTAGAGAACACCGATGATCCTGCGAGTTGATCATAAAGATCATTGATCCGGGGCAGTGGGTATTTATTCTGGATTGTGGCTTGGTTAATGGGCCGATAATCCTGAACCAAACGGTTAGTTACATCCTTCTTCTTAACGAAGAGTGAAGGTGCTCCCCAAGCAGAGGAACTGGGGCGGATGAAACCACTCTTAAGTGACTTGTTGATTTCTTCCTTAAGCTTGAGTAGATGATGCGGAGGCATCTTATAAGGTCGCTTGGCAATAGGGACGGTGCCAGGCTTCAAGTCGATGACGAACTCGACAGCTCTAGCCGGGGGTATTCCTGGAAGTTCTTCTGGAAAGACGTGTGGAAAATCTCGAACGACAGGAATGTTCTCGATTCCTTCCAGAGGTGAGGCATTCAAAGCATTTAGAGCATATATCTGAGCTTCAGCATCCCGAGTAATGCGGGCGGTATAGTTCACTATCTCATCGGTGGGGTGAAGAAGTTGGACGACTTTAGTGGCACAATTGATCGAAGCAATGTGAGCTTTCAACCAATCCATTCCAAGAATAAGGTCTATGGTGGAAGACTTCAGGACGATGGGCGATGCAAGGAATTCCAATCCTTTAATTTCGACTGTAACGTCAGGTGCTATTACGTCAGCATGACAGTGACCTCCGGGAGTTTTAATGACTAACGGAGTATGCATTTTCTCATATCGAATGCCATGCAGAAATGCAAATTTTCCAGAGATGAATGAATGTGATGCTCCTGAATCAAATAAAACAGAAGCAGGTACTGAATTAACAAGAAGGGTGCCCATCACAGTAGCAGGTTGATCCTGGACTTCTTCAATGTCAATGTTGTAGGCGTGTCCACGACCATGTGCAGCAGACCCAGTATTATAGTTGCGGGTCTGGTTGTTGCCACGACCATTGCACGGCCAGCACGGGGATAGGCTAACTGATTCTGATTCTGGCGGCAGTCTTTAGCCTGATGACCTGGTTTGCGGCACTTGAAGCATAGACCATCTTCAGGACGAAGAGGAGCATTGTTTTGAATAGCTTGAGTTTTTGGCTGCCTCGGCGGTGGAGGAGGCAGACGTGGTGAAGCATAGTTGTTCTTTGGCGTAGAGGTATTGGAATGGAATGCATTGTTGGGAATCCAAACTCGACGCTTCGATGCTGAGCCCGAAGATGAGCCAGCATCACTATAGCGCTTCTGCGAGTCCTTGTATTCCATCTGAGCGGTCTCAACAAGAATAGCCTTGTTCGTCAGAGTTGAAAAGTCATTGAAGTCTTGAGCAGCTAGTGCAAGCTTGAGGTCGGGGTGTAGTCCATTACGGAACTTCTCTTGTCTGCGTGCATCTGTAGCGATGTCTTCTTCAGCATAGCGGGAGAGGTCTAGAAATTCCCGCTGATAAGCTTCGACAGTCTTGTTGCCCTGAGTGAGGTTACGGAACTGGGTCTTCATGCGTTCCATAATTGCTTGAGGGATGTAACGTGTACGGAAAGCAGCCTGGAACTCATACCAGGTGATGACTGTTCCAACTGGCAGAGTACGCTTGTGTTTGTCCCACCACTGAGCAGCGGGGCCCTTTAAGAAAAAGGCCGCGAAGTTGACGTAGTTGGCAGGGGCGACATTAGCTGACTCCATCTCGTGAGTGATGTCGCGGAGCCAGTCATCGGCATCCAGGGGCTTGTCTGAGTTGCGGAACTGCGTTGGGTTGAGTCGCATAAACTCTGTCAAAGTTATTGAAGCTGGGTTCTGGTTCTGGTTGTTCTGATGCGGAAACTGAGCCATGATTCCAACCATGAACTGGCGGTTAAGCTCAAACTGTTGCATCATAGCCGCCATATAGTCTGGCGGTGGTGGGCGTTCAGGGGCACGACCACGACCACCTGGTCTAACCATCCTGCTAAGTATCAATAGGGGGTAGTTTAGTAAAAGCAATTGCGAGCGTTTAGTGTCAAACATGATGTAACTCGACAACAAATTAAGTAGTGTAACAGATACAAACAGTAGTCGATTAAGACATACAAATCCATACACAGTCAGTTAAAATCGGGCAGCATAACGGCGCAAATTGAAAAACTAGAGACACACTAGGCGGCACGCAGGCACGCGGTAAGGAAGTACACAACGTGACATAGCAAAGGCTACATCAGCGTCGGAGAAAACCACTGAAACGGGGTAACTGCAAGTGCGGACGACGAATGTTCGTCGCGGCAGGATCCTATGCTCCATGTGCACTCTGATGCAGAACCCGGTCTCGACCTGTAAGAAGAGGTCCACGTGCAGGCGTGTGACCTCCCACTGCAGGCCAATCAATACCTGGCGGCATCTCGGTCCTGCGTGGGTAAAGAATATACTCCGGATGTATCCCTGCACGAACAGCTGGTAGCAACTATGTCATAGACTCGTAGTAGCATGCTCGAGTGGCGAACAACTCGATGGCAAGAGCCCGAACAGTGCGATCCAGAGCCTGAGTGCACTGAATCAGAACCTGCGGGTCATAGCGTCGAGACTTGTACGAGGCACAGATAGCTGTGTAGTATCCAGTAGCATCTCCAAGAGGTGCATACGGAATGTACCGAAACACAGTATCATCCAAGTTAGCATTGTGCTCTCCTTGGAGACGTACGACAGCAGAGTAGGCGGCATCATGGACTGCCATCTCAATCGTCACGCCTAATCCGTGAAAAAGGTGTAACTCGGTGTCTGAGTTGTTCTGCTGATCATAAATCGGAACTTCAGCATAGTATTGTTCCTGGTTGAACTCGCGGTAAACCTCATAGACCATGTACTCGGGATACCAACGGTAGCCAAGTCTGGTCCTGAGAGCGATCAGGACAGCTGGAAACCCAGGGGTATTACGAGCCCAAGTGCGAAGCACAAGCTGTGTCGTAGGATGTGGTGGAAACAAACGGTCCATCTGAAATAGAGGAAATTCAGATTTGTCAAATGACAATGAGAAGTTTAATACAACTCGGAGAGAAAGGTTAAACAAAACAATGGAAAGGAAAATGATTATCAGACTAATCAGATCAATGACAGGGAAATCGCACAGATATCCAGCTCTCCGGGTAGACAGGATTTACGAGATCCTAAGTGTCGGCGTTAGTAAAATTTATTTAACCCGAGTAGAAGAGAGATCAGAGTCCCAGAGTATAGACGAGGAATAAAAGATCCTAATACCACCCAGTTGGCGACGTGGGCCCGTAAGCCACACAGCCAAGTTAGTAAATTAGTTTTTCGATGTCTAGACTCAACTTTGGCCAAGGAATTTGGAGGGGGCTTCCTACAGGCAGTCGGCTCTGATACCAACTTGTGGCGCCCCCGACTCAATCGTACACTAATCATACACGCAAACGTGTACGATCAAGCACATGGACTCACGGGAAGATATCACAACACAACTCTAACACAATTTAAACGGAGGTCCACAATATTACAGGCCAGGGATCCGAAGATCCGAATACATAAGTCAGTCATACAAATATTATCTGAGTACAGACATAGTTAGACAAGTTTTCCTTAAGAAGGCTAGCACAAACAGCGACACTAGATCGAAAGGCGTTGGCCTCCTGCCTGGGAGCCTCCGATCCTACTCCTGGTCATCTGGCTCGATCCAGTAGTAAGTACCCTCTGGACCCTCCTGGTAGTAAGCTCCGGTGGTGGCATCTGGCTCCTGGACTCCATCGTCTGTTGTATCATCAAGGTGGGGTATATGGGGAAAAGAGAAAGTAAAGCAACCGTGAGTACTCATCCGAAGTACTCAGCAAGCAAGGATCTATACTACATATGCAACATTATCAATGGAGAAAGGCTGTATATGTGGACTGGGCTGCAGAATGCCAGAACAAAGAGAAGGCCTAGTCCTATCGAAGACTAGCATCTTCAAACATCTTCACAAGGCCATCATCTTGCAGCAGTAGAAGAGAGTAGAATAGCATTTTATTTAGCAAACATGTTGAAGTACAGCTTAAAGATCCTTCCTCGACTCCCAAGCGAGAAAGCGATCCCGAAGCTTCAATTAAGTAACAAGTATCCAGTTTAAGTAGTAGATCGGGATACACAAACTGAGCGTCCTTTACCGTAGGACCGGCTATCGATAGAAGATTCATCCCTGTAGGGGTGCACTACTGTTACCCAACACGCTCGATCAACTCTGGCCGGACACACTTGCTGGGTAATGCCCGTCCTCGGAAGATCAACACAAAGCAGCGCTCTACCTAGGCTCGGCAGAGAGATCAGCACGCCGGACTAACCTATGCACCCAGAGGTCTCGGGCCAACGCCCTGGGCACCCTGCGCGTTGCGAGACTGGCCGGGGTGCAGGCGCGACACTGAACTCGTCAGTGAAGTATCCAGCCCAATCCCGATAATCAGCCCGCACGGTGAATCGTGACGTCAGACGAGCTTTCGGAGAAACGTACTTCACAGAGGGTCCCATAACCATTATCCCGCGTGGTGGTAGTGCGTATAGGGCACGTCGACCCACTCAGATCACACACCCAAATCCAATAGGCTCAATTAGTATCAAGCGGAGACAATCAGAGTCTCTGATGCTCCGCCACAATGTCACACTCGAGTGCCCTTCCGGCACACCCGAAAATCATAGATCCCCAGCGGGTACCCACTAGGGTGGACCCGCCTGTAACAGAGGTCAAGTAATCGTGTGGTCATAACATCAAGGGGGAAACCCGAGGAATCACCCTCGGCGGATTCCACTCGACGAAATCATCAGGGTGAACGTATGAGGCATCACCCTCGAGGTTCACACTGAGGGTTGCACGACAGAGTCGTATCGGAACTGGAGAAGGAGGAATCACCCTCGATGACCACGACCGAACAGCTACACTGCAGAGTATTCATCGGGAGTGCGTTACGAGGTATCACCCTCGGCACTCGATAGTTACTACGCAGAGTCGTACAACTAAGGGGGTGTGAAGTGAGGTGTCGGTCTCTGGTCGACGATCACGTTGATCGAGTCGTCGATGATCAAGCAGGGGCAACAAAGGAAAAGTGGTGGGGTCACTGATGGTTCACTACCAACCTAAACTAAACAGTTTATCATAGGCAGGTAAGGTAGCAATGAACAGGTTACAACAGCAGGCTATGCATCAGAATAGGAGCATACATTAACAGTAGCAAAATCTAATGCAAGCAGGAGAATAGAATGGGCGATATCTGGAATGCTCAAGGGGGGGGGGGGCTTGCCTGGTTGCTCTGGCAAGAGGGGAAGGTCGTCAACGGGCTGCTCGTCGGTAGAGTAGTCGTATCTAGGTGCAGCGCCGTCGGTCTCGGCGTCTATCGAGAGAGAGAAGGAGGGGGAGAGAAACAATAAATTCACGGCAATAATGCAAACAACATGTATGACATGCCTAAATGATATGCCGGGGTGTTCTACTGCCTAATTAAATGATTTAGTTAATTTAGGAATTTATTTGGATTTATTTAATTAAAGTTGGGCACTATTCATTTACTGAAAACGGTCTAAAAGTTCAATGTTCTTATAGCTGCGGGCGTCTAACGGGAATACGGAGGGCGTATTCGGGTTCGTAACGGAATTCTGAGCAAGTTTCATGTATAAAGTATTTTCATCGGAGTTACGGTTTATTTAATATGATTTTCTAAAGTTTTTATTAATTTCTGGAATTTATTTAATTATTTAAATCAACATTATCCGAAACAATGTTTCGATGACATCAGCATGACCTAAGCATGATGTCAGCAGGTCAACTCTGGCTGACCAGAGTCAAACCTGACAGGTGGGACCCACATGTCATACACTGTGGCTTAATCAGAGAGGTTAATTTAATTATTTGAGTTAATTAACAGGTGGGGCCCAGCAGTCAGTGACTGATTAGTATTTAATTAACTAATTAACAGATTTTCTATTTATTTAAATTCATTTAAACGACCGAGCCCCACATGTCAGTGAGACAGGGCGGCCACGTCAGCGTTGACCCCGGTCAACGGGGTCAAAGGGGCCCGCGGGGCCCCACAGTCAGTGACACAGGGCAGGACCCACCGGTGCCACGTCGGCGGTGGCCGGCGACGCGCCGGAGTAGCTCCGGCGAACCAAAACGCGGCAGCGCGAGTCGGGCTTGGCTCGGGTTTCGCCTACGGTGTGTCTAGGGGCTGGGGTAGGTCGCGTTCGACGCGGCTCGTCGTCGCGCGTCGAATGGCGGCGGTGCGGGGTGCTGGGGAGGCCGGAGCTGAGCGCCAGGAGCTCGTCGGCGGCGAGGTTCTCGGGCGAACTATGGGATCGACAAAACGGCGCTCGTTCAAGCGTTGTGAGGAGCTAGGCGATGTCCATGCGACGCGGCGAAGCAAATGGGCAGCAGCACATGACCAAAAGGTCGCCGGACGGTCGCCGGCGACGAGGTCCACGGCGGTGGGTGCGGCCTAACGCGTAGCGGTGGCTACGGTACGCTAGCGAGCTAATGGAGAGGGGGAGGAGGAGCAGGAGCTCACAGTGGGGTGTAGCCATTCAGAGCGGGCGCGGGGAAGGCGTGGTGCAGCCAGAATCGACGGCGAACTGTGGCGGGGATCCGAGGAAGAAGACGACGCAGGCCGGTGATGCAGAGGCGTTCGGCTTCGGTTCATCGGCGCAGGAGGCGTAGAGGAGCACGGCGGAGCTCGTGGGCACGTCGCAGTGGCGAGGCAGAGGCGGTGGCTACGCGGGCGATGGAGCAATGGCGATGGCCGCGTCGGCCATGGCGGTAAGCGAGCGAGGGAGGGGAAAGAGTGGGGCGAGGGAGGCACCAGAGGGCTGCGGGGCCCGCCCTTATCCTCGCGGCGGGCGCGGCGCGTTGTCGAGCAGGGGGAGAGGGGGGGCCGGGTGCGTGCGTGCAGCGCGCGCGGGGTGTTCGACAGCGAGGCGAGGAGCAGTGCGGGAGGTGGGGGACGGTGCGGGACGGGCTGGGCCGGCGCTGTAGCAAGCAGGCCTAAGTGCACAGTAGCGCGTTTAGGCCTTTTCCCTTTTCTCTTTTCTGTTTCTTTTTCTTTTCTGTTCTGTTAATTGTTTAGGCCCCAAATGGATTTTGTAAAAAGTGTGAGCTAGTCCTTAAATACCAGTGCACTATACCCTAACACCAAAAACTAGTTTGGGCAAAACATCATTTCATATTCGATCTAGATTAATTAAAAGGCTTGTAGATATTATTTTCAGCCACTGTTAAAAGAGGTTTGGGTCACCTAATTAATTTATTAACTGTTGGTTACAATTTTAGAATGGTCTCTGCAATATTTGTTATTTATCGAACATTTTAGTTTTTATGTTGGACAACTTTTATATTTCACTTTCATTTAAATTTGAATTTGACTTAGGAGTTGAAATGCAATATGATGCTAATGATGATTATGCACTGTTAATCATGCTGACATGTCATTATCAAAAGTGATTACTGTTGCTAATCACCGGGGGTGTTACAGATGAATTGTGGATTTATGATCAGCTTATCTATGAATATTATTTGAATCTTCTCTGAATTCTTTTATGCATGATTTGATATCTTTGTAATTCTCTTTGAACTATTAGGTTGGTTTGGCCAACTAGATTGGTTTTTCTTGCAATGGGAGAAGTGCTTAGCTTTGGGTTCAATCTTGCGGTGTCCTTTCCCAGTGACAGTAGGGGCAGCAAGGCACATATTGTATTGTTGCCATCGAGGATAAAAAGATGGGGTTTACATCATATTGCTTGAGTTTATTCCTCTACATCATGTCATCTTACTTAATGCGTTACTCTGTTCTTCATGAACTTAATACTCTAGATGCAGGCAGGAGTCGGTCGATGTGTGGAGTAATAGTAGTAGATGCAGAATCGTTTCGGTCTACTTGACACGGACATGATGCCTATATTCATGATCATTGCCTTAGATATCTTCATAACTTTGCGCTTTTCTATCAATTGCTCGGCAGTAATTTATTCATCCACCATATTATTTCCTATCTTGAGAGAAGCCTCTAGTGAAACCTATGGCCCCCGGGTCTATTTTCCATCATATAAGTTTTCGATCTACTATTTTCCATTATATAAGTTTCCGATCTACTATTTTGCAATCTTTTACTTTCCAATCTATAAACCAAAAATACCAAAAATATTTACTTTATCTTTTATTTAGTTTCATCTGTATCTATCAGATCTCACTTTTGCAAGTAACCGTGAAGGGATTGACAACCCCTTTATCGCGTTGGGTGCGAGTTGTTTGATTGTTTGTGCAGGTATTCAGTGATTTGTGCGTTGTCTCCTACTGGATTGATACCTTGGTTCTCAAACTAAGGGAAATACTTATCTCTACTTTGCTGCATCACCCTTTCCTCTTCAAGGGAAAAACCAATGCAAGCTCAAGAAGTAGCAACCACAAATACATCACACATGATATATAAACACTTGTTACAAACTAAAAGATCTGGCATCTGCTCAAAGGTTTCTTCATCAACCTATAGAATAAGAAAAATACGCAAATTAAACATTTATTAATAAAATGGTATTTTGAAATTGAATTATACTACAATGTAATTAATATTTATAGTTTTGCATACCAAAAGGTTTTCACTAACAATCCCTTATTCAGAAGTTTCAACACTTCATTCCTCATCCTCGTTTCCATCGATGACACCTGGGGACATAGAAATTTGTATATGTATAAGTCAAATATATTTATCAAAGAAGAAATAATTATGAATGTTTATTAATTTTACTTTGCTGCTATCTTGGGACATAGAAAATTATATGTGGATAGATTGCTCTTGTAACTTCAGCACCAAATACCTTTGGTGCTATAGCATTTGCAAGATCTAGCTCATAGATTTCGGTGCTTGTCCTAATAAGTATTTTCTCACGATCATCATAAATATGAACTATCACCCCATGTGGCCTCCAACATACATGTGGTGTTGCAGTAAATGGTAGTATGTTGAGGAGATCTATCAGCTTATGAGGTATCCATGATACTGTGTCATCTGAATCTGATTTCATCTTCCAAGTAGTTAGTATGAAAGAGCTAAGTGCTGCAATGCCCACATCATCATGATTTATCTTAAGAACATGAACATTCCTTTGAAATATAGAGTTCACTTCTGCAGGATTTTCAATATAATACATGGCATGAGTTACCATATTATATCCAAAGATATGCTTGAACTTGAGAACCCAGTATATGGCATCGCCAATTATAGTTCCTGCACGAAACTCCATGTACAAAAGAGTTGGTAGAGCAGCCATTGCACATTGCCAGACTGATGTAGCAGAATCAAAGGTATAAACCTTTGTTGTGGTAGTTCCAGTTGCTATCCATATTATTTTGATAGGTAAACCATGGCAGCCATCTTTGTGGTCTTGATCAGCAGCACAAGTAACACTGCCCTGGCTGTTTACCTCATCCTCTAGTTCATTTGTAAAGATTGTATTACCTGTAATAGGATCCCAAACAGCAAGGATGCTACCCTTTGAACAAACCATCAGAACTTTGCCATGCCTGACATCAATTATCCTTAAGTTGTTCAAGAACTAATCATCAAAAGAGCTCTGCAATTCTTGTTCAAAGTGTTGATAACGAACTACATTTGGATACTCTCCAACAGGTATGAATCTGAATAGATTTTCTAGTTTTGTGAATATACCAAGTAGGTGGTATTTTGTGCCTGTCCAGAAGTAGTTTCTTGAATATCCTATTTGTTATCAGTTTTTTCCACTTTTTGCAAATAGTCGTAAGTCCAAGGATTTGATTTGGGTGACAGGTTACTGAAGATAATATGATCTGCTTAATGTCATCTGGAAGTACAGCCAGATCCCCTGTTTCATTTATGATCTCAGCCTCCATTGGATGATATCTGCATGTCATTTAAATGATGTTAATTGTTTTCAAATAACTTTTATCATTATATCACATATCAAATATCATCTTCTATAATATATAATAGAATACTTCCACATTCAATAGGTTATAGATAATATATTCAAATTCATATTCCAAATAAAATAGATAAAATTTTAAATTTCACAGCCAATACTTATACATTGCTTTGAAGCTAATATTATTCACATTAGTTTTAAATAACATATATAAGCATGATGCATATTAAATATCACATTTCATACATTACAAAAAGATGTCATATTCAAAATTCTGTATTTGAAATGTGTACTATTTTGTATTTAAAACTATATCTAGTATATCACATTTCACATTGGCTTCAATGCAAGTATATCATCAAAATGTCAAATTAAGATTAACATATAACACACATGTTTGTCCAACTCCTATAACATAGAATTATATCAAATATCAAAGGTTTAAAAACTATGAAAAAATTAATATCACATACTTAAAATAAAACTAAATTTCACATTGTTTGAAATGGTTTCATACTTAGCATTCAATAATCTATTATGTCAATCTTTTCACATCACAGATGTGAATTTTCATTCAGTGCCACAAATAATAACTATACCATTTCACACAACAGATGTGTGAATTTGTAAACTTTTTTTGTATTTCCAATTTAACACTTATGTTATGCCTTCCATGGGAAAAATTAACATATATCATTTAAAGTACTATTTTATCTATATCATACCACATATCATAATGAAAAAAAGTTTCACAAAAAGTTGAAAACATATTTTTTGCACATTTGTTTACATAGTATGACATGACAATTTGTAACATATATCAGATATCACATATGTCATAGTGAGCATATATCATTTCGGTTTTCATGTTTTGACATTAGGTCAAAAAAGTTTCACATATAGAACAATACACATCTATGTTCATAATCATACCACATGATACATGTTTCACCATATGCTTGCTTTACAAAACAAATTTCAAGAACAGAAACACATATTTTCATGGCAGAAACATGAAGAAGAATGGACAGATTTACCTGCTGGGACACCTTTAGAACCATGCTCTTTTGTCTGACATTGCTGAAGATTTATTTATTTCTTCATGGGGGATGAACTATCAGCAAGAACAATTTGTTTGCTGAGTTTCAGATGAAAGGGAGGAAAAGGAGAAGTTGTATGAAGGGAGAAGAAGAAGAAGGCGCCTGTTGTTTATGACCCGGTAGATACTACCAATGGACGAAAAGTAGTACTTGTACTCTATAGTAAACTAATGAGGACACTGCAATGTGTTGTCTTGTCAGACAGTAACAATTTTTTTACAGCATTCATTGTGAAGCAATTGAGTACTCTAACACACTTACACTGTACAGACCTATATATTGACTAGGCTTCCAGAGGAAGACAAGTGGGTACCTTACACTCTGCGTTTCATAGAAGAACAGCTGCCTGCCTGCCAACTTTCTTCCTTATCAGAAAATACATATTAATTCTCACATACACGATAATATATTTCATATTTTTATTTGTGCTTTATAAAATCAACCATTTATACAAGTGATATGAAAAAGAATATATTTCAATAAATATTCAAACAATAAAATTTTATTTTTATAGAAGAACATCCCATGTATATAAATCTCTTTGGCTTAATCAGAAATGTAATAAATAAAAATTATTTAAGAAAACCTACATATAGTTATGTTAATAATACTTACATATAACACATAATAATATATCAGATTTTTCACATGCATATTTTTAACAAAACAAATTATTTTATCATAGCATTTTTTATCATTTTATTTTTTCACCAATATGTATCATGTTTCAAATTTTCAAAATAATTTCATATCTATTTAAAAATCATAGTTTCATTTTCACATATTCTTGTTAGCCAACTTGCAGATACCAAAGGATCCAAGAGTATATATCATTTTCACATATCACTCTCACAATTTCACATGCTGCAGGATTACAAATATTTTTCATAAATTTTACATGTAAAATAAATATGTAAGATTTAATTTGATTTCACTATTGATGTAGATTTTGGGAGTCAAATATTTTAGCTAATGAACTAACGTAAAGTACTGTCAGCACATTGGTATACGCATAGACTTTATGCCATTGTCTATATCACTGTAGACTTTATGAAGACATGACAACTTGCAGCAACCTACACGCTATTGCACTGTAGACTTTATGAAGACATGACATCTTTAGCACACCCTTATATAATAGATCTTTAGCTGCTAGTTTGTTATATGAAACACATCTGTAATATGTATAAAATCATTTTGTATTAATGTTTTGGACATTCTATACTTGCATGTTTTTATAATCAAAATCCCAGTCTGGAGAAAAAATTTAATTATCGTATATAAAATTATTTGAAGACATAATATTTTTTATAGCATTTTCTAAGATTAACATGGTTGATCAACAATCATATACCACATGATTAATTTATATATTGAAGTACTACTTCATGTTCTCCTACCTTTGTCATGTTAACACATTTATAAAAAGAAAGCACACACATATAATTCACTTAAACAATCTATGTTTTCCTACATTCAGTAAACATAAAGCACACACATATATGTTCACAATTCAAATGACACCTTTATCTATCTGGAAACATGGATCTAGTTTTTTTCCTACAACTTGAAATAATAGAAAATCACATAACACATGATTCACAAGATAAACATTTAAGTAGACATTCATGTTACCGTTGGTTTGTTTTCACATTTCATATTTAATTTTTGTTATTTGTGATTTTTAAGATCAGCCATTTATACAATTCATATGAAAACTACTTTTTTTCAATAAGTATTCAAACATTACATATTTGTATTTAACAAGTACATCCCATTTATATAATTATCTTTTCCTTAATCATAATTTAATAAAAATTATTTAATAAAACATACATCTAGTTATGTTCATAATAATTTCATATAACACATAACCATGTACCAGTTTTTTACATGCATATTTTTAACAAGTAGATTATTTTATCATAATAATTATTAACCATTATGTACCTTGTTTCAAATTTTCATAATAATTTCATAGCTATTTAAAAATCATAGTTTCATTTTATCATATATATGCGGATATCAAAGTATTCAATAGTATATAACATGTTTCACATATTCTGTTAGCCAACTTGCAGATAGCAAAGGATGCAATAGTATATAAATTTTCACATATCTCACTTATGATGTTAGATGTTTGAAGTAAAATATTTGGGGCCAATGTACTGATTAAAGTTCTGTCACCACATTGGTATACGCATAGACTTTTATGCCACTGTCTATACCACTGTAAACTTTATGAAGACATGACAACTTGCAGGAATCTACACGGTATCCATAGATCTTTAGCACATATGTAATATGTAATAAATCATCTTGTATTAATGTTTTGCACATTCTATACTTAGACATTTTTATAAGCAAAATCCTAGTCTGCAGAAATATTATAATTATCTTATATAAATTTATTTAAACACTTCATAAGTTTTTATAGCTTTTCCATAAGATTAACATGCTTGATCACAAATCATATAACACATGATTAAATTTATAAAATATAAGTACATACTTCATGTTCCCCTAGGAATTTCAACATTTCAAATATTTGTTAATTTTTATTTCACATCCAAATAGTTCATTTTTTAGTTATAATTTCACACTTCATACTTCATCAGTTTAACATTTTCTAGTTATAATTTAACACATTTCACATTTTAACACATTTGGATGTATAACTTATTATTTTTTAGTTATAATTTAACACATTTCACATTTTCTTCATTCCTTCAAGTTTTGTTTTATGAAAACTGTCTTCTGAAACAAGTGTTCTATAGATGGATTACTACGACGATGTGAGTATTTTCTTCTTATATGTTATATCATATATGCATTTTTCTTATGATAATTTTGTATATATCTTTATCAGGGTGTTGGTGAAGTAGTTTATGATGATGTTATATATAGAACTGCCAAAGATAAAAGTTGGAATGGCATAGACCAATATACAGTAAGAAGATGCATTCCCAATCTTAGACCTGCTCGACGTGTATCATGGGGAAGAGAGAATGGTGGACGACGTTTTCTTGGCTGCCCTATTTAGATATTATAAATTATACATTGTACGCCAAATATATCACTTTCATATTGGACTTGTTAATTTAATAACTTTTTTTGACATGAAGGGTGATGAATGTGCTTGGAGCTGTTGGGTAGACCCTGAACATAAATCTTGTTTGAAAACATACCTCGAAAACATACATGATGACCTAGAGAATTCTTGGATCAAGATAGAAGATGCAACAGATGAATCGAACCAAAAGAATGATGTCTTCAAGATGAAGGAGAAGAAGCTCAAGGAATTGATATGTCATATTAGTAATCATTCGAATAGAAAGGATATTATAATTATTATATTATCCTTTGTTGTAATTTTCTTTTTAAGCAAATTTTACTTCATGTACTAGTGTGTTTATCGAATGTTGTGCTATCAAAAATAAAGTCAATCTATGAAGGAGTGTTCAATCAATCTATATGAAGCCAATATATTATATTATAAATAATTATGCACTTAACTCGATGCAAATTTTGAAGTTCATATGCACAAAACTTCACTTAATATATACATTTATCATAATTCATATTTTATGAAATGCACACATAAATTCTAATAAGTAGTATATGGTGTTATTTAAATATTTATAACACATAATACATTTTAGAATTGAAATGGAATTAAATATACACAACTTCATTGTTATAACACATAATCATATACTACATTAACATATACCATTTTTTATTCATTTGCTCCTACCTATGGTTTGAATTACATCTAAACATTTACACATCTCACATTTCATATGTAATTGAATTACAGTCACCATATATTTTAATCAATTCTATAAACATTTAACACATTTCACATTTGCCTATGTAATTGGAGTACAATCATCACATTTTGATTTTTTTTTTATTATCATACTACATGTGTTATCTTCTTACTAAATTCATACAAAACGATTCGACATGAAAATTATAAGAGGATATGCCATGTGTTCCTATATTAATCATGCACTATGTTAGAACACATTTCACAATACATAGTTAGAAGGTATTTCACAATACTTCATAGCCATTTCACAATTCATAGATACATAGGATTCATGACTTTCTGAAATATTAAAAAAATTGTATATATTGCTAAGAAAATGAAAAATGATTTTTTTTATAAAATTCTAATTTTATAAATATTTCATTACACATTAGCGGTACTTTTCACATATTTCATGTACAACTGTTACATTTCATTATGTTGACATAACAAAAGTTATAGATCACATAATTAACAACAATAAAAGAAATGTTCAATTGATTTGTTCACATACCAAATTTGCAAAAATTGTATTGCTTTGTACATTTCGGATATTTATTAACATTTATCAATTTTTACAATCTTTGTGATAAGTAATTAAAATTGATTTTAACATATAATACATTTCACATTTCATCACTATACAATGACACTTGGAGAATATGTTGGTACTAAAATATATATATGGATTATCAGAACATTACACTCTATCAAAATCACATAACTTCTATCCAAATACAGTACCAAACATGGAAGATTTTAGAAACATTACACATATGTTATGTGAAACTAATCAAGAATTCTCCTTCTTTTCATCGAACGACCAGCTGGTCCAATGCGATGTAGTGACAAATAACTGATTGGTTCCTGAAGCAGCTCTTGATTACTTCCAGATTCCACATCTGTGTTGGGAAACATTGCATGGAAAACAAAAAAAATTCTACGCACACGCAAGATCTATCGAGGAGATGCGTAGCAACGAGAGGGGAGAGTGTGTCTACGTACCCTCGTAGACCATAAGCGGAAGCGTTTCACAACGCGGTTGATGTGGTCGAACTTTCTTCGTGATCCAACCGATCTAGTACCGAACATAAGGCACCTTCGCGTTCAGCACACGTTCAGCTCGGTGACGTCCTCCGCCTTCTTGATCCAGCAAGACGGCAAGGTAGTAGATGAGTTCCGTCAGCACGATGGTGTGGTGACGGTGATGGTGAAGTGATCTCCGCAGGGCTTCGCCTAAGCACTACGAAAATATGACCGGGGGTGTAAACGGTGGAGGGGGGCGCCGCACACGGCTAACAATTGATATGTTGTGTGCTAGGCGCCCCCCTCCCACATATATATAGGTGGGAGGGAGAGGGGAGAGGCCAAGGGGGGTGCCCAAGTAGGAGGTATCCTACTTGGGGTCTCTCCCAAGGTGGCGCCCCTCTGATATGTATAGGAGCGGGAGAAAGGCAGGGGAGGGTGGCGCCCCCCTTTTCCTTTCTCCCATGAGAGGGAAAGGCAGGAGGGGCTAGCCCTCCCCCTTTTCCTTCCCTAGGGCTGTTCGGCTAGGGAAAGGGATGCACCAGCCCCTTGTGGGCTGGTCTGTCCCTCCCTTGGCCCATTAAGCCCATATACAAGTCGGGGGTGCCCGGAACCCCTTCCGGTGACCCGATTTCTTCCCGGTACGTCCCGAAACACTTCCGGTGTCCAAATACCATCGTCCTATATATCAATCTTTACCCCTCGACCATTTCGAGACACCTCATCATGTCCGTGATCTCATCCGGGACTCCTAAAAACATTCGGTCACCAAATCATATAACTCATATAACACTATATCGTCAACGAATGTTAAGCGTGCGGACCCTACGGGTTCGAGAACTATGTAGACATGACCGAGACACCTCTCTGGTCAATAACCAATAGCAGAACCTGGATGCCCATATTGGCTCCTACATATTCTACGAAGATCTTTATCGGTCGAACCGTTATGACAACATACATAATTCCCTTTGTCCATCGGTATGTTACTTGCCCGAGATTCAATCATCGGTATCTTCATACCTAGTTCAATCTCGTTACCGGCAAGTCTCTTTACTCGTTCCATAATACATCACCTCGTGACTAACTCCTTAGTCATTTGCTTGCAAGCTTATGATGTGTATTACCGAGAGGGCCCAGAGATACCTCTCCGATACTCGGAGTGACAAATCGTAATCTCGATCTATGCCAACTCAACAAACACCTTCGGAGATACCTGTAGAGCATCTTTATAATCACCCAGTTATGTTGTGCCGTTTGATAGCACACAAGGCATTCCTCCGGTATCCGGGAGTTGCATATTCTTATAGTCGAAGGAATGTATATTTGACATGAAGAAAGCAATAGCAATAAAACTGAACGATCATTATGCTAAGCTAACGAATGGGTCTTGTCCATCACATCATTCTCCTAATAATGTGATCCTGTTATCAAATGACAACTCATGTCCATGGTTAGGAAACCATAACCATCTTTGATCAACGAGCTAGTCAAGTAGAGGCTCACTAGGGACACGGTGTTTGTTTATGTATTCACACATGTATTTAGGTTTCTGGTCAATACAATTATAGCATGAATAATAAACCTTTATCATGAATAAGGAAATATAAAATAACAACTTTATTATTGCCTCTAGGGCATATTTCCTTCAGTCTCCCACTTGCACTAGAATCAATAATCTAGTTCACATCGCCACATGATTAACACCCATAGTTCACATCTGTAACACCCCCGGTGGTTAGCAACAGTAATCACTTTTGATAATGACATGTCAGCATGATTAACAGTGCATACTCATCATTTGAATCATATTGCATTTCAACTCCTAAGTCAAATTCAAATTTAAATGAAAGTGAAATATAAAAGTTGTCCAACATAAAAACTAAAATGTTCAGTAAATAACAAATATTGCAGAGACCATTCTAAAATTGTAACCAACATTTAATAAATTAATTAGGTGACCCAAACCTCTTTTAACAGTGGCTGAAAATAATATCTACAAGCCTTTTAATTAATCTAGATCGAATATGAAATGATGTTTTGCCCAAACTAGTTTTTGGTGTTAGGGTATATTGCACTGGTATTTAAGGACTAGCTCACAATTTTTACAAAATCCATTTGGGGCCAAAACAATTAACAGAACAGAAAAGAAAAAGAAACAGAAACAGAAAAGAGAAAAAGGAAAAGGCCTAAATGATCTACTGTACACTCGGCCTATCGCTACAGTCGCGGCCCAGCCCACCCCCGCGCCGTTCCTCACCTCGCACTGCTCACCTCGGCGCGCTGTCGCCCGCGCCCGCGCTCACCGCCCCGGCCCCCCCTCGCCTTTGCTCGACAACGAGCACTGCGGCGCCGCGGACGCCTATATGGACCCCTCCTCGACTCCGCGGACAAACCCTAGCCTCCCCCTTTGCCCCTCTTCCCCCGTCCCCCACCTCGCCCGACGCCGCCATGGTCGGCCACCACTGAAGCTCGCGGCCACCGTGCCCCGTTCGCCTCCCCGTTGTGTCCACGAGCTCCGCCGCAACGCGCCGTCCTCCTCGACCACGAGCCTGAGCTCCGGGAGCCCTGCATCGCCCCCACGTCGTCGTCTTCTTCCTCGGATCCCCGCCACCGTTCGCCGTTGATTCCGGCTACTCCAGGCCTTCCCCGAGCCCACTTTGACCGGCTACGCCCCACTGTGAGCTCCTGCTCCTCCTCCCCCTCTCCATTAGCTCGCTAGCGTACCGTAGCCGCCGCTCCGCGTTAGGCCGCACCCACTGCCGCGGACCTCATCGCCGGCGACCGTCCGGCGACCATTTGGTCATGTGCTGCTGCCCATTTGCTTCGCCGCGTCGCATAGACCCCGCCTAGCTCCTCACAACGCTTGAACAAGCGCCGTTTTGACGATCCCGTAGCTCCCCCGAGAACCTCGCCGCCGACGAGCTCCTGGCGCTCAGGTCCGGCCTCCCCAGCACCCCGCACCGCCGCCATTCGACGCGCGACGACGAGCCACGTCGAACGCGACCTACCCCAGCCCCTGAGACCCACCGTAGGCGAAACCCGAGCCAAGCCCGACTCGCGCCGCCGCGTTTTGGCTCGCCGGAGCTACTCCGGCGCGTCACCGGCCACCGCCGACGTGGCACCAGTGGGCCCCGCCCTGTGCCACTGACTGTGGGGCCCCGCGGGCCCCTTTGACCCCGTTGACCGGGGTCAACGCTGACGTGGCCGCCCGGTCTCACTGACATGTGGGGCCCGGTCGCTTAAACAAATTTAAATAAATAGAAAATCTGTTAATTAGTTAATTAAATACTAATCAGTCACTGACTGCTGGGCTCCACCTGTTAATTAACTCAAATAATTAAATTAACCTCTCTGATTAAGCCACAGTGTATGACATGTGGGTCCCACCTGTCAGGTTTGACTCTGGTCAGCCAGAGTTGACCTGCTGACGTCATGCTTAGGTCATGCTGATGTCATCGCAGCACTGTTTCGGATAATGTTGATTTAAATAATTAAATAAATTCCAGAAATTAATAAAAACTTTAGAAAATCATATTAAATAAACCGTAACTCCGATGAAAATAATTTATATATGAAACTTGCTCAGAATTTCAATACGAACCCGAATATGTCCTCCGTATTCCCGTCAGACGCCCGCAGCTATAAGAACGTTGAACTTTTAGACCGATTTCAGTAAATGAATAGTGCCCAACTTTAATTAAATAAATCCAAATAAATTCCTAAATTAACTAAATCATTTAGTTAGGCAGTAGAACACCCCGGCATATCATTTAGGCATGTCATACATATTGTTTGCATTATTGCCGTGAATTTATTATTTCTCTCCCCCTCCTTCTCTCTCTCGATAGATGCTGAGACCGACGACGCTGCACCCGGGTACAACTACTCTACCGACGAGCAGCCCGTTGACGACCTTCCCCTCTTGCCAGAGCAACCAGGCAAGCCCCCCCCCCTCCTTGAGCATTCCAGATATCGCCCATTCTATTCTCCTGCTTGCATTAGATTTTGCTACTGTTAATGTATGCTCCTATTCTGATGCATAGCCTGCTGTTGTAACCTATTCATTGCTACCTTACCTGCCTATGATAAACTGTTTAGTATAGGTTGGTAATGAACCATCAGTGACCCCACCACATTATCCTTGTTGCCCCTGCTTGATCATCGACGACTCGATCAACATGATCGTCGACCAGAGACCGACACCTCACTTCACACCCCCTTAGTTGTACGACTCTGTGTAGTAACTATCGAGTGCCGAGGGTGATACCTCGTAACGCACTCCCGATGAATACTCTGCAGTGTAGCTGTTCGGTCGTGGTCATCGAGGGTGATTCCTCCTTCTCCACTTCCGATACGACTCTGTCGTGCGACCCCTCAGTGTGAACCTCGAGGGTGATACCTCATACGTTTGCCCTGATGATTTCGTCGAGTGGAATCCGCCGAGGGTGATTCCTCGGGTTTCCCCCTTGATGTTATGACCACACGATTACTTGACCTCTGTTACAGGCGGGTCCACCCTGGTGGTTACCCGCTGGGGATCTATGATTTCGGGTGTGCCGGAAGGGCACTCGAGTGTGACACTGTGGCGGAGCATCAGAGACTCTGATTGTCTCCGCTTGATACTAATTGAGCCTATTGGATTTGGGTGTGTGATCTGAGTGGGTCAACGTGCCCTATACGCACTACCATCACGCGGGATAATGGTTATGGGACCCTCTGTGAAGTACGTTTCTCCGAAAGCTCGTCTGACGTCACGATTCACCGTGCGGGCTGATTGTCGGGATTGGGCTGGATACTTCACTGACGAGTTCAGTGTCGCGCCTGCACCCCGGCCAGTCTCGCAACACGGAGGGTGCCCAGGGCGATGGCCCGAGACCTCTGGGTGCATAGGTTAGTCCGGCGTGCTGACCTCTCTGCCGAGCCTAGGTAGAGCGCTGCTTTGTGTTGATCTTCCGAGGACGGGCATTACCCAGCAAGTGTGTCGGGCCAGAGTTGATCGAGCGTGTTGGGTAACAGTAGTGCACCCCTGCAGGGATGAATCTTCTATCGATAGCCGGTCCTATGGTAAAGGACGCTCAGTTTGTGTATCCCGATCTACTACTTAAACTGGAGACTTGTTACTTAATTAAAGCTTCGGGATCGCTTTCTCGCTTGGGAGTCGAGGAAGGATCTTTAAGCTGTACTTCAACATGTTTGCTAAATAAAATGTTATTCTACTCTCTTCTACTGCTGCAAGATGATGGCCTTGTGAAGATGTTTGAAGATGCTAGTCTTCGATAGGACTAGGCCTTCTCTCTATTCTGGCATTTCTGCAGCCCAGTCCACATATTCAGCCTTTCTCCATTGATAATGTTGCATATGTAGTATAGATCCTTGCTTGCTGAGTACTTCGGATGAGTACTCACGGTTGCTTTGCTTTCTCTTTTCCCCATATACCCCACCTTGATGATACATCAGACGATGGAGTCCAGGAGTCAGATGCCACCACCAGAGCTTACTACCAGGAGGGTCCAGAGGGTACTTACTACTGGATCGAGCCAGATGACCAGGAGTAGGATCGGAGGCTCCCAGGTAGGAGGCCAACGCCTTTCGATCTAGTGTCACTGTTTGTGCTAGCCTTCTTAAGGCAAAACTTGTCTAACTATGTCTGTACTCAGAAAATATTTGTATGACTGACTTATGTATTCGGATCTTCGGATCCCTGGTCTGTAATATTGTGGACCTCCGTTTAAATTGTGTTAGAGTTGTGTTGTGATATCTTCCCGTGAGTCCCTGTGCTTGATCATACACGTTTGCGTGTATGATTAGTGTACGATTGAGTCGGGGGCGCCACAACATCGTCATGTCACCAATACCCAAAGAGTTTACTAGAGTCAATAATCTAGTTCACATCGCCATGTGATTAACACCCAAAGAGTACTAAGGTGTGGTCATGTTTTGCTTGTGTGAGAAGTTTAGTCAACGGGTCTGCCACATTCAGATCCATATGTATTTTGCAAATTTCTATGTCTACAGTGCTCTGCATGGAGCTACTCTAGTTGATTGCTCCAACTTTCAATATTTATCCAGATTGAGACTCAAAGTCATCCGGATTGGTGTTAAAGCTTTTATTGACGTAACCCTTTACGACGAACTCTTTATCACCTCCATAACCGAGAAACATTTCCTTAGTCCTCTTTAAGACATCTAAGGATAATTTTGACCGCTGTCCAGTGATCTACTCCTAGATCACTATTGTACCCCCTTGACAAACTCATGGCAAGGTACACAACAGGTATGGTACACAGCATGGCATACTTTATAGAACCTATGGCTGAGGCATAGGGAATGACTTTCATTCTATCTCTATCTTCTGCCGTGGTCGGGTTTTGAGTCTTACTCAACTTCACACCTTGCAACACAGGCAAGAACCCTTTCTTTGACTGATCTATTTTGAACTTCTTCAAAAACATTGTTAAGGTGTGTGCTTTGTGAAAGTCCTATTAAGCGTCTCGATCTATCCCTATAGATCTTGATGCTCAATACGTAAGTAGCTTCACCGAGGTCTTTCATTGAAAAATTCTTATTCAAGCATCCGTTTTATGCTATCCAGAAATTATATATCATTTCCAATCAACAATATGTCATCCACATATAACATCAAAAATGTATAGAGCTCCCACTCACTTTCTTGTAAATATAGGCTTCACCATAAGTCTGTATAAAACCATATGCTTTGATCACCTTATCAAAGCGTATATTCCAACTCCAACATGCTTGCACTAGTCCATAGATGGATCGCTGGAGCTTGCACACTTTGTTAGCATCTTTAGGATTGACAAAACCTTCTGGTTGCATCATATAAAACTCTTCTTTAAGATATCCACCAAGGAATGCAGTTTTGACGTTCATTTGCCAGATTTCATAATTATAAAATGCGGCAATTGCTAACATGATTCAGACAGACTTAAGCATCGCTACGGGTGAGAAAGTCTCATCGTGGTCAACCCCTTGAACTTGTCAAAAACCTTTTGCGACAAGTCATGCTTTGTAGACAGTAACATTACTATCAGCGTCAGTCTTCTTCTTGAAGATCCATTTATTTTCTATGGATTGCCGATCATTGGGCAAGTCCACCAAAGTCCACACTTTGTTCTCATACATGGATCCTATCTCAGATTTCATGGCCTCAAGCCATCTGTCAGAATCTGGGCTCATCATAGCTTCTTCATAGTTCGTAGGTTCGCCTTGGTCTAGTAACATGACTTCCAGAACAGGATTACCATACCACTCTAGTGTGGATCATGCTCTGGTCGACTTACGAGGTTCAGTATCAACTTGATCTGAAGTTTCATGATCATCATCATTTGCTTCCTCTCTAGTTGGTGTAGGCATCACGGGAACGGATTTCTCTGATATGCTACTTTCCAATTCAAGAGAAGGTACAATTACCTCATCAAGTTCTACTTTCCTCCCACTCACTTCTTTGGAGAGAAACTCCTTCTCTAGAAAGGACCCATTCTTGGCAACAAAGATCTTGCCTTCAGATCTATGGTAGAAGGTGTACCCAATTGTTTCCTTAGGGTATCCTATGAAGACGCACTTTTCCGATTTGGGTTCGAACTTATCAGGCTGAAGCCTTTTGACATAAGTGTCGCAACCCCAAACTTTTAAGAAATGACAGCTTAGGTTTCTAGCCAAACCACAGTTCATACAGTGTCATCTCAACGGATTTAGACTGTGCCCTATTTAACGTGAATTCGGCTGTCTCTAATGCATAACCCCAAAATGATAAAGGCAAATCAGTAAGAGACATCATAGGATGCACCATATCTAATAAAGTACGGTTACGACATTCGGATACACCATTACGCTGTGGTGTTCTAAGTGGCGTGAGTTGTGAAACAATTCCACATTGTTTTAAATGAAGGCCAAACTCGTAACTCAAATATTCGCCTCCGCGATCGGATCGTAGAAACTTTATTTTCTTGTTACGATGATTCTCAACTTCACTCTGAAATTCTTTGAACTTTTCAAATGTTTCATACTTGTGTTTCATCAAGTATATATACCCATATCTACTCAAATCATCAGTGATGGTGAGAAAATAATGATACCCGCCGCGTGCTTCAATACTCATCGGACCACATACATCGGTATGTATTATTTCCAATAAGTCATTAGCTCGCTCCATTGTTCCGGAGAACGGAGTTTTAGTCATCTTGCCCATGAGGCATGGTTCACAAGTATCAAATGATTCATAATCAAGTGATTCCAAAAGTCCATCTGTATGGAGTTTATTCATGCGTTTTACACCAATATGACCTAAACGGCTGTGCCACAAATCATTTAGTTAGGCAGTAGAACACCCCGGCATATCATTTAGGCATGTCATACATATTGTTTGCATTATTGCCGTGAATTTATTGTTTCTCTCCCCCTCCTTCTCTCTCTCGATAGACACTGAGACCGACGACGCTGCACCCGGGTACAACTACTCTACCGATGAGCAGCCCGTTGACGACCTTCCCCTCTTGCCAGAGCAACCAGGCAAGGCCCCCCCCCTTGAGCATTCCAGATATCGCCCATTCTATTCTCCTGCTTGCATTAGATTTTGCTGCTGTTAATGTATGCTCCTATTCTGATGCATAGCCTGCTGTTGTAACCAGTTCATTGCTAATAAACTGTTTAGTATAGGTTGGTAATGAACCATCAGTGACCCCACCACATTATCCTTGTTGCCCCTGCTTGATCATCGACGACTCGATCAACATGATCGTCGACCAGAGACCGACACCTCACTTCACACCCCCTTAGTTGTACGACTCTGCGTAGTAACTATCGAGTGCCGAGGGTGATACCTCGTAATGCACTCCCGATGAATACTCTACAGTGTAGCTGTTCGGTCGTGGTCATCGAGGGTGATTCCTCCTTCTCCACTTCCGATACGACTCTGTCGTGCGACCCCTCAGTGTGAACCTCGAGGGTGCTATCTCATACGTTCGCCCTGATGATTTCGTTGAGTGGAATCCGCCGAGGGTGATTCCTCGGGTTTCCCCCTTGATGTTATGACCACACGATTACTTGACCTCTGTTACAGGCGGGTCCACCCTGGTGGTTACCCGCTGGGGATCTATGATTTTGGGTGTGCTGGAAGGGCACTCGAGTGTGACACTGTGGCGGAGCATCAGAGACTCTGATTGTCTCCGCTTGATACTAATTGAGCCTATTGGATTTGGGTGTGTGATCTGAGTGGGTCGACGTGCCCTATACGCACTACCACCACGCGGGATAATGGTTATGGGACCCTCTGCGAAGTACGTTTCTCCGAAAGCTCGTCTGACGTCACGATTCACCGTGCGGGCTGATTGTCGGGATTGGGCTGGATACTTCACTGACGAGTTCAGTGTCGCGCCTGCACCCCGGCCAGTCTCGCAACGCGCAGGGTGCCCAGGGCGATGGCCCGAGACCTCTGGGTGCATAGGTTAGTCCGGCGTGCTGACCTCTCTGCCGAGCCTAGGTAGAGCGCTGCTTTGTGTTGATCTTCCGAGGACGGGCATTACCCAGCAAGTGTGTCCGGCCAGAGTTGATCGAGCGTGTTGGGTAACAGTAGTGCACCCCTGCAGGGAGGAATCTTCTATCGATAGCCGGTCCTACGGTATAGGACGCTCAGTTTGTGTATCCCGATCTACTACTTAAACTGGATACTTGTTACTTAATTGAAGCTTCGGGATCGCTTTCTCGCTTGGGAGTCGAGGAAGGATCTTTAAGCTGTACTTCAACATGTTTGCTAAATAAAATGTTATTCTACTCTCTTCTACTGCTGCAAGATGATGGCCTTGTGAAGATGTTTGAAGATGCTAGTCTTTGATAGGACTAGGCCTTCTCTCTATTCTGGCATTTCTGCAGCCCAGTCCACATATTCAGCCTTTCTCCATTGATAATGTTGCATATGTAGTATAGATCCTTGCTTGATGAGTACTTCGGATGAGTACTCACGGTTGCTTTACTTTCTCTTTTCCCCATATACCCCACCTTGATGATACATCAGACGATGGAGTCCAGGAGTCAGATGCCACCACCGGAGCTTACTACCAGGAGGGTCCAGAGGGTACTTACTACTGGATCGAGCCAGATGACCAGGAGTAGGATCGGAGGCTCCCAGGCAGGAGGCTAACGCCTTTCGATCTAGTGTCGCTGTTTGTGCTAGCCTTCTTAAGGCAAAACTTGTCTAACTATGTCTGTACTCAGATAATATTTGTATGACTGACTTATGTATTCGGATCTTCGGATCCCTAGTCTGTAATATTGTGGACCTCCATTTAAATTGTGTTAGAGTTGTGTTGTGATATCTTCCCGTGAGTCCCTGTGCTTGATCGTACACGTTTGCGTGTATGATTAGTGTACGATTGAGTCGGGGGCGCCACAAGTTGGTATCAGAGCCGACTGCCTGTAGGAAGCCCCCTTCCAATTCCTTGGCCGAAGTTGAGTCTAGACATCGAAAAACTAATTTACTAACTTGGCTGTGTGGCTTACGGGCCCATGTCACCAACTGGGTGGTATTAGGATCTTTTATTCCTCGTCTATACTCTGGGACTCTGATCTCTCTTCTACTCGGGTTAAATAAATTTTACTAACGCCGACACTTAGGATCTCGTAAATCCCATCTACCCGGAGAGCTGGATGTCTATGCGATTTCCCTGTCATTGATCTGATTAGTCTGATAATCATTTTCCTTTCCATTGTTTTGTTTAACCTTTCTCTCCGAGTTGTGTTAAACTTCTCATTGTCATTTGACAAATCTGAATTTCCTCTATTTCAGATGGACCGTTTGTTTCCACCGCGTCCTACGACACAGCTTGTGCTTCGCACTTGGGCTCGTAATACCTTTGGGTTTCCAGTTGTCCTGATCGCTCTCTTGACCAGACTTGGCTACTGTTGGTACCCTGAGTACTTGGTTTATGAGGTTTACCGCGAGTTCAACCAGGAACAGTACTATGCTGAAGTTCGGATTTATGACCAGCAGAACAACTCAGACACTGAGCTACACCTTTTTCATGGATTAGGCGTGACGATTGAGATGGCAGTCCATGATGCCGCCTACTCTGCTGTCGTACGTCTCCGAGGAGAGCACAATGCTAACTTGGATGATACTGTGTTTCGGTACATTCCGTATGCACCAGTTGGAGATGCTACTGGATACTACACAGCTATCTGTGCCCCGTACGAGTCACGACGCTACGACCCGCAGGTTCTGATTCAGTGCACTCAGGCGCTGGATCGCACTGTTTGGGCTCTTGCCGTCGAGTTGTTCGCCACTCGAGCACGCTACTACGAGGCTATGACACAGTTGCTACCAGCTGTTCGTGCAGGGATACATCCGGAGTATATTCTTTACCCACGCAGGACCGAGATGCCCCCAGGTATTGATTGGCCTGCAGTGGGAGGTCACACGCCTGCATGTGGACCTCTTCTTACAGTTCGAGACCGGGTTCTGCATCAGAGTGCACATGGAGCACAGGATCCTACCGCGATGAACATTCGTCGTCCGCACTTGCAGTTACCCCGTTTCAGTGGTTTTCTCCGACGCTGATGTAGCCTTTGCTATGTCACGTTGTGTACTTCCTTACCGCGTGCCTGCGTGCCGCCTAGTGTGTCTCTAGTTTTTCAATTTGCGCCGTTATGCTGTCCGTATGTACCCGACTCTGTGTATGGATCTGTATGTCTTAATCGACCACTGTTATGTATCTGTTACACTACTTAATTTGTCGTCGAGTTACATCATGTTTGTCACTAAACGCTCGCAATTGCTTTTACTAAACTACCCCCTGTTGATACTTAGTAGGATGGTTAGACCAGGTGGTCGTGGTCATGCCCCTGAATGCCCACCACCACCAGACTATATGGCGGCTATGATGCAACAATTTGAGCTCAACCGCCAGTTCATGGTTGGAATTATATCTCAGTTTCCGCATCAGAACAACCAGAACCAGAACCCAGCTTCAATAACTTTGACAGAGTTTACGTGACTCAACCCAACGCAGTTTCGCAACTCAGACAAGCCCCTGGATGCCGATGACTGGCTCCGCGACATCACTCACGAGATGGAGTCAGCTAATGTCACCCCTGCCAACTATGTCAACTTCGCGGCCTTTTTTTAAAGGGCCCCGCAGCTCAATGGTGGGACACACACAAGCGTACTCTGCCAGTTGGAACAGTCATTACCTGGTATGAGTTCCAGCCTGCTTTCCGTACACGTTACATCCCTCAAGCAATTATGGAACGCATGAAGACCCAGTTCCGTAACCTCACTCAGGGCAACAAGACTGTCGAAGCTTATCAGCGGGAATTTCTAGACCTCTCCCGCTATGCTGAAGAAGACATCGCTACAGATGCACGCAGACAAGAGAAGTTCCGTAATGGACTACACCCCGACCTCAAGCTTGCACTAGCTGCTCAAGACTTCAATGACTTTTCAACTCTGACGAACAAGGCTATTCTTGTTGAGACCGCTCAGATGGAATACAAGGACTCGCAGAAGCGCTATCGTGATGCTGGCTCATCTTCGGGCTCAGCATCAAAGCGTCGAGTTTGGATCCCCAACAATGCATTCCGTTCCAATACCTCTGCGCCAAAGAACAACTATGTTGCACCACGTCTGCCTCCTCCACCACCGAGGCAGCCAAAAGCTCAAGCTATTCAAAACAATGCTCCTCTTCGTCCTGAAGATGGTCTGTGCTTCAAGTGCCGCAAACCAGGTCACCAGGCTAAAGACTGCCGCCAGAATCAGAATCAGTTAGCCTTTCCCCGTGCTGGCCGTGGCAATGGTCGTGGCAACAACCAGACCCGCAACTATAATACTGGGTCTGCTGCACAAGGTTGTGGACACGCCTACAACATTGACATTGAAGAAGTCCAGGATCAACCTGCTACTGTGATGGGTACCCTTCTTGTTAACTCAGTACCTGCTTCTATTTTATTTGATTCAGGAGCATCACATTCATTCATCTCTGGAAAATTTGCATTTATGCATGGCATTCGATATGAGAAAATGCATACTCCGTTAGTCATTAAAACTCCCGGAGGTCACTGTCATGCTGACGTAATAGCACCTGACGTTACCGTCGAAATTAAAGGATTGGAATTCCTTATATCGCCCATCGTCCTGAAATCTTCCACCATAGACCTCATTCTTGGAATGGATTGGTTGAAAGCTCACATTGCTTCGATCAATTGTGCCACTAAAGTCGTTCAAATTCTTCACCCCTCCGATGAGATGGTGAACTACACCGCCCGAATTACTCGAGGTGCTGAAGCTCAGATATATGCTCTGAATGCTTTGAACGCCTCACCTCTGGAAGGAATCGAGAACGTTCCTGTCGTTCGAGATTTTCCAGACGTCTTTCCAGAAGAACTTCCAGGAATACCCCCGGCTAGAGCTGTCGAGTTTGTCATCGACTTGAAGCCTGGCACCGTCCCTATTGCCAAGCGACCTTATAAGATGCCTCCGCATCACCTACTCGAGCTTAAGAAAGAAATTTACAAGTCACTTAAGAGTGGTTTCATCTGCCCCAGTTCCTCTGCTTGGGGAGCACCTTCACTCTTCGTTAAGAAGAAGGATGGAACTAACCGTTTGGTTAAGGATTATCGGCCCATTAACCAAGCCACAATCCAGAATAAATACCCACTGCCCCGGATCAATGATCTTTATGATCAACTTGCTGGATCATCGGTGTTCTCTAAACTCGACCTAAGGTTGGGTTATCACCAGATCCGTGTCCTTGAAGAGGATATTCCCAAGACTGCATTCGTCACTCGTTATGGCTCCTATGAATACACCGTCATGTCATTTGGCCTAACGAATGCCCCAGCTACGTTCTCCCGTCTGATGAATTATATATTCATGGATTACCTCGACAAATTCGTCGTGGTTTATTTGGATGATATCCTTATCTATTCTAAGAATAAAGAAGAACATGCTGAACACCTCCGTTTGGTACTAGAAAGGCTCCGAGAACACCAGTTGTATGCCCAGTATTCCAAATGTGAATTTTGGCTTTCTGAAGTAACTTACCTTGGACAAGTGATTTCCAAGGATGGAATTGCTGTTAACCCCGAACGAGTTCAGGCTATTCTTGACTGGACTCCCTCGAAGAATGTTAAGCAAGTTAGAAGTTTTCTCGGACTTGCTAGTTATTGCCATCGATTCGTTGAGAACTTTTCCAAGATTGCAAAGCCATTGACAAATCTGCTTCACAAAGGTGTTAAATTTGAGTGGACAGAAAAATGTCAAGAAAGCTTTCAGACACAAAAAGATAAATTGACATCTGCCCCAGTATTAGCACCACCGGATTCCCAAAAGGATTTCATGATATACTGCGATGCCTCCCGTCAAGGATTAGGCTGCGTCCTAATGCAAGAACGCAAGGTGATTGCTTATGCCTCCCGACAATTGCGTCCTCACGAAGAAAATTACCCAGTGCACGATCTCGAACTTTCTGCGGTTATTTATGCCCTGAAGCTATGGCGACATTACCTCCTCGGTAACCGTTGCGAGATATATACGGATCATCAAAGTTTGAAGTATTTGTATACTCAACCGGATCTAAACCTTCGTTAACAAAGATGGCTTGAGACAATAGCCGATTATGATATGAATATCTCATACACCCCTGGCAAGGCAAATGTAATGGCCGATGCTTTGAGCTGCAAGGCTTATTGCAGCAACCATATGGTTCAGGAATCACAACCTCTTCTTTATGAAGAGTTTCATAAATTGAACCTCCATATTGTTCCACAGGGTTATCTCAATACCCTCGTTGTCGAACCAGATTTAGAACACAGCATCAAGACTTTGCAACGGTATGACTCTGAAGTTGAAAGGATCAAGCGATACCTTGAAAAAGGAAAACCGTCGGAGTTCCATCTTGATAATGATGGGATCTTATTTTTCCAACACCGTCTCTTCGTACCTAAGTTCAAAGATGAGAGAGAACACGTTATGATGGAAGCTCATGACACTCCTCTGTCAATTCATCCTGGTAGCACAAAGATGTACCGTGACATTTGCCAGAGATACGGGTGGCCTAATATGAAGCGAGACATTGCTCGTTATGTTTCTGAGTGTGACATTTGCCGCCGCGTTAAAGCTCAACATCAAAGGCCCGCTGGAACTCTGCAACCCCTTGCAATTCTTGAATGGAAATGGGACAAAGTCCAAATGGATTTCATTACTGGTTTTCCCAAATCCCAGAAGGGTAATGATGCTATATTTGTCGTCATTGACCGATTCTCGAAGGTTGCTCACTTTCTGCCAGTTAAGGAGACAATCACTGCTAGCCAGTTAGCAGACTTGTATGTTTCCCGAATTGTGTCACTCCACGGTGTTCTGTTGGAGATCAGTTCTGATCGTGGCAGCCTCTTCACCTCCAGATTCTGGAATAGTTTCCAAGAAGCTATGGGAACACATCTGTCTTTCAGCACCGCTTTTCACCCTCAGTCACAAGGTCAAGTTGAAAGAGTTAATCAAGTGCTCGAAGATATGCTTCGAGCTTGCGTCATCTCCTTCGGTAAGAAATGAGAGGAATCTCTCCCGTATGCCGAATTCTCTTACAACAATAGCTATCAAGCTAGTCTGAAGATGGCACCGTTTGAAGTTCTTTACGGTCGTAAGTGTCGAACCCCTCTGAATTGGTCAGAAACTGGGGAACCCTCACTCATCGGTCCGGACATTATTCAACAAGCAGAAGATCAAGTCCGCATTGTCCGTGAACATTTGAAAACTGCTCAGTCTCGTCAGAAGAGCAACTATGACCGAAAGCACCAGGAAATAGTCTATCAACCTGGCGAGTAAGCTTACCTCCGCGTCACTCCGTTGAAAGGCACTCATCGGTTCGGAATCAAAGGCAAGTTAGCTCCTCGCTACATTGGCCCGTTCCGTATTCTTGCCCGTCGAGGAGAAGTGGCATATCAATTGCAGTTGCCGCCAAATCCTTCTCAAGTACATGACGTCTTTCATGTATCCCAACTCCGTCGCTGCTTCAAGGATCCTATTCGAGCTGTGGATCATGAAGTTCCTGAATTACGGGAAGATCTGTCCTATCCAGAATATCCCATCCGTATTCTTGATGAAGCTGAACGTCGGACTCGTCAAAAGTCAATCAAATTCCTCAAGGTTCAGTGGTCAAATCATTCTGAAGATGAGGCCACTTGGGAACGCGAGGATCGTCTTCGTGAAGAATACCCCTCTTTCTTTCAGTCTTCCTCTTAATTCTCGGGACGAGAATTCTTAATAGATGAGGAGAATTGTAACACCCCCGGTGATTAGCAACAGTAATCACTTTTGATAATGACATGTCAGCATGATTAACAGTGCATACTCATCATTTGCATCATATTGCATTTCAACTCCTAAGTCAAATTCAAATTTAAATGAAAGTGAAATATAAAAGTTGTCCAACATAAAAACTAAAATGTTCAGTAAATAACAAATATTGCAGAGACCATTCTAAAATTGTAACCAACATTTAATAAATTAATTAGGTGACCCAAACCTCTTTTAACAGTGGCTGAAAATAATATCTACAAGCCTTTTAATTAATCTAGATCGAATATGAAATGATGTTGTGCCCAAACTAGTTTTTGGTGTTAGGGTATATTGCACTGGTATTTAAGGACTAGCTCACACTTTTTACAAAATCCATTTGGGGCCTAAACAATTAACAGAACAGAAAAGAAAAAGAAACAGAAAAGAGAAAAAGGAAAAGGCCTAAATGATCTACTGTACACTCGGCCTATCGCTACAGTCGCGGCCCAGCCCACCCCCGCGCCGTCCCTCACCTTGCACTGCTCACCTCGCCGCGCTGTCGCCCGCGCCCGCGTTCACCGCCCCGGCCCCCCCTCCCCTTTGCTCGACAACGAGCACTGCGGTGCCGCGGACGCCTATATGGACCCCCCCTCGACTCCGCGGCCGAACCCTAGCCGCCCCCTTTGCCCCTCTTCCCCCGTCCCCCACCTCGCCCGACGCCGCCATGGTCGGCCACCGCTGAAGCTCGCGGCCACCGTGCTCCGTTCGCCTCCCCGTTGTGTCCACGAGCTCCGCCGCAACGCGCCGTCCTCCTCGACCACGAGCCTGAGCTCCGGGAGCCCTGCATCGCCCCCACGTCGTCCTCTTCTTCCTCGGATCCCCGCCACCGTTCGCCGTCGATTCCGGCTACTCCAGGCCTTCCCCGAGCCCACTTTGACCGGCTACGCCCCACTGTGAGCTCCTGCTCCTCCTCCCCCTCTCCATTAGCTCGCTAGCGTACCGTAGCCGCCGCTCCGCGTTAGGCCGCACCCACTGCCGCGGACCTCATCGCCGGCGACCGTCCGGCGACCATTTGGTCATGTGCTGCTGCCCATTTGCTTCGCCGCGTCGCATAGACCCCGCCTAGCTCCTCACAACGCTTGAACAAGCGCATAGACCCCCCCTGTGCCACTGACTGTGGGGCCCCGCGGGCCCCTATGACCCCGTTGACCGGGGTCAACGCTGACGTGGCCGCCCGGTCTCACTGACATGTGGGGCCCGGTCGCTTAAACAAATTTAAATAAATAGAAAATCTGTTAATTAAATACTAATCAGTCACTGACTGCTGGGCCCCACCTGTTAATTAACTCAAATAATTAAATTAACCTCTCTGATTAAGCCACAGTGTATGACATGTGGGTCCCACCTGTCAGGTTTGACTCTGGTCAGCCAGAGTTGACCTGCTGACATCATGCTTAGGTCATGCTGACGTCATCGCAGCACTGTTTCGGATAATGTTGATTTAAATAATTAAATAAATTCCAGAAATTAATAAAAACTTTAGAAAATCATATTAAATAAACCGTAGCTCCGATGAAAATAATTTATATATGAAACTTGCTCAGAATTTCAATACGAACCCGAATACGTCCTCCGTATTCCCGTCAGACGCCCACAGCTATAAGAACGTTGAACTTTTAGACCGATTTCAGTAAATGAATAGTGCCCAACTTTAATTAAATAAATCCAAATAAATTCCTAAATTAACTAAATCATTTAGTTAGGCAGTAGAACACCCCGGCATATCATTTAGGCATGTCATACATATTGTTTGCATTATTGCCGTGAATTTATTATTTCTCTCCCCCTCCTTCTCTCTCTCGATAGACGCTGAGACCGACGACGCTGCACCCGGGTACAACTACTCTACCGACGAGCAGCCCGTTGACGACCTTTCCCTCTTGCCAGAGCAACCAGGCAAGCCCCCCCCCCCTTGAGCATTCCAGATATCGCCCATTCTATTCTCCTGCTTGCATTAGATTTTGCTACTGTTAATATATGCTCCTATTCTGATGCATAGCCTGCTGTTGTAACCTGTTCATTGCTACCTTACCTGCCTATGATAAACTGTTTAGTATAGGGTGGTAATGAACCATCAGTGACCCCACCACATTATCCTTGTTGCCCCTGCTTGATCATCGACGACTCGATCAACGTGATCGTCAACCAGAGACCGACACCTCACTTCACACCCCCTTAGTTGTACGACTCTGCGTAGTAACTATCGAGTGCCGAGGGTGATACCTCGTAACGCACTCCCGATGAATACTCTGCAGTGTAGCTGTTCGGTCGTGGTCATCGAGGGTGATTCCTCCTTCTCCACTTCCGATACGACTCTGTCGTGCGACCCCTCAGTGTGAACCTCGAGGGTGATACCTCATACGTTTGCCCTGATGATTTCGTCGAGTGGAATCCGCCGAGGGTGATTCCTCGGGTTTCCCCCTTGATGTTATGACCAAACGATTACTTGACCTCTGTTACAGGCGGGTCCACCCTGGTGGTTACCCGCTGGGGATCTATGATTTCGGGTGTGCCGGAAGGGCACTCGAGTGTGACACTGTGGCAGAGCATCAGAGACTCTGATTGTCTCCGCTTGATACTAATTGAGCCTATTGGATTTGGGTGTGTGATCTGAGTGGGTCGACGTGCCCTATACGCACTACCACCACGCGGGATAATGGTTATGGGACCCTCTGCGAAGTACGTTTCTCCGAAAGCTCGTCTGACGTCACGATTCACCGTGCGGGCTGATTGTCGGGATTGGGCTGGATACTTCACTAACGAGTTCAGTGTCGCGCCTGCACCCCGGCCAGTCTCACAACACGCAGGGGGCCCAGGGCGATGGCCTGAGACCTCTGGGTGCATAGGTTAGTCCGGCGTGCTGACCTCTCTGCCGAGCCTAGGTAGAGCGTTGCTTTGTGTTGATCTTCCGAGGACGGGCATTACCCAGCAAGTGTGTCGGGCCAGAGTTGATCGAGCGTGTTGGGTAACAGTAGTGCACCCCTGCAGGGATGAATCTTCTATCGATAGCCGGTCCTATGGTAAAGGACGCTCAGTTTGTGTATCCCGATCTACTACTTAAACTGGATACTTGTAACTTAATTAAAGCTTCGGGATCGCTTTCTCGCTTGGGAGTCGAGGAAGGATCTTTAAGCTGTACTTCAACATGTTTGCTAAATAAAATGTTATTCTACTCTCTTCTACTGCTGCAAGATGATGGTCTTGTGAAGATGTTTGAAGATGCTAGTCTTCGATAGGACTAGGCCTTCTCTCTATTCTGGCATTTCTGCAGCCCAGTCCACATATTCAGCCTTTCTCCATTGATAATGTTACATATGTAGTATAGATCCTTGCTTGCTGAGTACTTCGGATGAGTACTCATGGTTGCTTTACTTTCTCTTTTCCCCATATACCCCACCTTGATGATACATCAGACGACGGAGTCCAGGAGTCAGATGCCACCACCAGAGCTTACTACCAGGAGGGTCCAGAGGGTACTTACTACTGGATCGAGCCAGATGACCAGGAGTAGGATCGGAGGCTCCCAGGCAGGAGGCCAACGCCTTTTGATCTAGTGTCGCTGTTTGTGCTAGCCTTCTTAAGGCAAAACTTGTCTAACTATGTCTGTACTCAGATAATATTTGTATGACTGACTTATGTATTCGGATCTTCGGATCCCTGGTCTGTAATATTGTGGACCTCCGTTTAAATTGTGTTAGAGTTGTGTTGTGATATCTTCCCGTGAGTCCCTGTGCTTGATCATACACGTTTGCATGTATGATTAGTGTACGATTGAGTCGGGGGCGCCACAACATCGTCATGTGACCAATACCCAAAGAGTTTACTAGAGTCAATAATCTAGTTCACATCGCCATGTGATTAACACCCAAAGAGTACTAAGGTGTGGTCATGTTTTGCTTGTGTGAGAAGTTTAGTCAACGGGTCTGCCACATTCAGATCCATATGTATTTTGCAAATTTCTATGTCTACAGTGCTCTGCATGGAGCTACTCTAGTTGATTGCTCCAACTTTCAATATTTATCCAGATTGAGACTCAAAGTCATCCGGATTGGTGTTAAAGCTTTTATTGACGTAACCCTTTACGACGAACTCTTTATCACCTCCATAACCGAGAAACATTTCCTTAGTCCTCTTTAAGGCATCTAAGGATAATTTTAACCGCTGTCCAGTGATCTACTCCTAGATCACTATTGTACCCCCTTGCCAAACTCATGGCAAGGTACACAACAGGTATGGTACACAGCATGGCATACTTTATAGAACCTATGGCTGAGGCATAGGGAATGACTTTCATTCTATCTCTATCTTCTGCCGTGGTCGGGTTTTGAGTCTTACTCAACTTCACACCTTGCAACACAGGCAAGAACCCTTTCTTTGACTGATCTATTTTGAACTTCTTCAAAAACATTGTTAAGGTGTGTGCTTTGTGAAAGTCCTATTAAGCGTCTTGATCTATCCCTATAGATCTTGATGCTCAATACGTAAGTAGCTTCACCGAGGTCTTTCATTGAAAAATTCTTATTCAAGTATCCGTTTTATGCTATCCAGAAATTATATATCATTTCCAATCAACAATATGTCATCCACATATAACATCAAAAATGTACAGAGCTCCCACTCACTTTCTTGTAAATATAGGCTTCACCATAAGTCTGTATAAAACCATATGCTTTGATCACCTTATCAAAGCGTATATTCCAACTCCAAGATGCTTGCACTAGTCCATAGATGGATCGCTGGAGCTTGCACACTTTGTTAGCATCTTTAGGATTGACAAAACCTTCTGGTTGCATCATATAAAACTCTTCTTTAAGATATCCACCAAGGAATGCAGTTTTGACGTTCATTTGCCAGATTTCATAATTATAAAATGCGGCAATTGCTAACATGATTCAGACGGACTTAAGCATCGCTACGGGTGAGAAAGTCTCATCGTGGTCAACCCCTTGAACTTGTCAAAAACCTTTTGCGACAAGTCATGCTTTGTAGACAGTAACATTACTATCAGCGTCAGTCTTCTTCTTGAAGATCCATTTATTTTCTATGGATTGCCGATCATTGGGCAAGTCCACCAAAGTCCACACTTTGTTCTCATACATGGATCCTATCTCAGATTTCATGGCCTCAAGCCATCTGTCAGAATCTAGGCTCATCATAGCTTCTTCATAGTTCGTAGGTTCACCTTGGTCTAGTAACATGACTTCCAGAACAGGATTACCATACCACTCTAGTGTGGATCATGCTCTGGTCGACTTACGAGGTTCAGTATCAACTTGATCTGAAGTTTCATGATCATCATCATTTGCTTCCTCTCTAGTTGGTGTAGGCATCACGGGAACGGATTTCTCTGATATGCTACTTTCCAATTCGAGAGAAGGTACAATTACCTCATCAAGTTCTACTTTCCTCCCACTCACTTCTTTGGAGAGAAACTCCTTCTCTAGAAAGGACCCATTCTTGGCAACAAAGATCTTGCCTTTAGATCTGTGGTAGAAGGTGTACCCAATTGTTTCCTTAGGGTATCCTATGAAGACGCACTTTTCCGATTTGGGTTCGAACTTATCAGGCTGAAGCCTTTTGACATAAGTGTCGCAACCCCAAACTTTTAAGAAATGACAGCTTAGGTTTCTAGCCAAACCACAGTTCATACGGTGTCATCTCAACGGATTTAGACTGTGCCCTATTTAACGTGAATGCGGCTGTCTCTAATGCATAACCCCAAAATGATAAAAGGCAAATCAGTAAGAGACATCATAGGATGCACCATATCTAATAAAGTACGGTTACGACATTCGGATACACCATTACGCTGTGGTGTTCCAGGTGGCGTGAGTTGTGAAACAATTCCACATTGTTTTAAATGAAGGCCAAACTCGTAACTCAAATATTCGCCTCCGCGATCGGATCGTAGAAACTTTATTTTCTTGTTACGATGATTCTCAACTTCACTCTGAAATTCTTTGAACTTTTCAAATGTTTCATACTTGTGTTTCATCAAGTAGATATACCCATATCTACTCAAATCATCAGTGAAGGTGAGAAAATAATGATACCCGCCGCGTGCTTCAATACTCATCGGACCACATACATCGGTATGTATTATTTCCAATAAGTCATTAGCTCGCTCCATTGTTCCGGAGAAAGGAGTTTTAGTCATCTTGCCCATGAGGCATGGTTCACAAGTATCAAATGATTCATAATCAAGTGATTCCAAAAGTCCATCTGTATGGAGTTTATTCATGCGTTTTACACCAATATGTCCTAAACGGCTGTGCCACAAATATGTTGCACTATCATTATCAACTTTGCATCTTTTGGCATCAATATTATGAATATGTGTATCACTACGATCGAGATTCAATAAACCATTTACATTGGGTGTATGACCATAGAAGGTTTTATTCATGTAAACAGAACAACAATTATTCTCTGACTTAAATGAATAACGGTATCGCAATAAATAGGATCTAATCATATTCATGCTCAACGCAAACACCAAATAACATTTATTTAGGTCCAACACTAATCCCTGAGGTAGAGGGAGTTTGCGATGGTGATCATATCAACCTTGGAATCACTTCCAACCCACATCGTCACCTCGCCATTAACTAGTCTCTGTTCATTTTGCAACTCCTGTTTCGAGTTACTAATCTTAGCAACTGAACTGGTATCAAATACCCAGGGGCTACTATGAACACTAGTAAAGTACACATCAATAACATGTATATCAAATATACCTTTGTTCACTTTGCCATCCTTCTTATCCGCCAAGTATTTGGGGCAGTTCCGCTACCAGTGACCATTTCCTTTGCAGTAGAAGCACTCAGTCTCAAGCTTGGGTTCAGCTTTGGGCTTCTTCATGGGAGCGGCAACTTGCTTGCCATTCTTCTTGAAGTTCCCTTTCTTTCCCTTTCCCTTTTTTCTTGAAACTAGTGGTCTTGTTAACCATCAACACTTGATGCTCTTTCTTGATTTCTACCTTCGCCGATTTCAGCATCGCGAAGAGCTCGGGAATCGTTTTTGTCATCCCTTGCATATTATAGTTCATCATGAAGTTCTAGTAGCTTGGTGATAGTGACTAGAGAACTCTGCCAATCACTATCTTATCTGGAAGATTAACTCCCACTTGATTCAAGCGATTGTAGTACCCAGACATTCTGAGCACATGCTCACTGGCTGAGCTATTCTCCTCCATCTTGTAGGCAAAGTACTTGTCAGAGGTCTTATACCTCTCGACATGGGCATGAGTCTGAAATACCAATTTTAGCTCTTGAACATCTCGTATGCTCCGTGGCGTTCAAAACATTTTTGAAGTCCCGGTTCTAAGCCGTAAAGCATGGCACACTAAACTATCAAGTAGTCATCATATCAAGCTTCGCCAAACGTTCATAACGTCTGCATCTGCTCCTTCAATAGGTCTGTCACCTAGTGTTGCATCAAGGACATAATTCTTCTGTGAAGCAATGAGGATAATCCTCAGATCACGGACCCAATCCGCATCATTGCTACTATCATCTTTCAACTTAGTTTTCTCTAGGAACATATCAAAAAATAAAATAGGGGAGCTATACGCGAGCTATTGATCTACAACATAGATATGCAAATACTATCAGGACTAAGTTCATGATAAATTAAGTTCAATTAATCAAATTACTAAAGAACTCGCACTTAAATAGACATCCCTCAAGTCATCTAAGTGATACGTGATCCAAATCAACTAACCCATGTCCGATCATCACGTGAGATGGGGTAGTCATCAATGGTGAACATCTCTATGTTGATCATATCTACTATATGATTCACGTTCGATCTTTTGATCTCCAGTGTTCCGAGGCCATGTCTGTACATGCTAGGCTCGTCAAGTTTAACCCAAGTATTTTGCATGTGTAAAACTGTCTTACACCCGTTGTATGTGAACGTAGAGTCTATCACACCCGATCATCACCTGGTGTCTCGAAACGACAAACTTTTGCAACGGTGCATACTCGGGGAGAACACTTTTATCTTGAAATTTAGTGAAGGGATCATCTTATAATGCTACCATCGATCTAAGCAAAATAAGATGCATAATAGATAAACATCACATGCAATCAAAATATGTGACATGATATGGCCATCATCATCTCGTGCTTTTGATCTCCATCTCCAAAGCATCATCATGATCTCCATCATCACCGGCTCAACACCTTGATCTCCATCATTGCGTCGTGGTCGTCTCGCCAACTATTGCTTCTACAACTATTGCTAACTCATAGCGATAAAGTAAAGCAATTACATGGCATTCGCATTTCATACAATAAAGAGACAACCATAAGGCTCCTGCCGGTTGCCTGATATCTTACAAAACATGATCATCTTATACAATAACATATATCACATCATGTCTTGACCATATCACATCACAACATACCCTGCAAAAACAAGTTAGACGTCCTCTACTTTGTTGTTGCAAGTTTTACATGGCTGCTACGGGTTTCTAGCAAGAACCGTTCTTACCTACGGCAAAAACCACAATGGTGATTCATTAAGTTTGCTGTTTTAACCTTCTTCAAGGACCGGCCGTAGTCAAATTGGATTCAACTAAAGTGGGAGAAACAGACACCCGACAGCCACCTTTATGCAAAACTAGTTGCATGTCAGTCGGTGGAACCTGTCTCATGTGCGTGGACATGTAAGGTTGGTCCGGGCCGCTTCATCCCACAATACCGCTGAATCAAAATAAGACGTTGGTGGTAAGCAGTATGACTATCACCGCCCACAACTCTTTGTGTTCTACTCGTGCATATCATCTACGCATAGACCTGGCTCATGATGCCACTATTGGGAAACGTTGCATGGAAAACAAAAAATTCTACGCACACGCAAGATCTATCAAGGAGATGCATAACGAGAGAGGAGAGTGTGTCTACTTACCCTCGTAGACCGTAAGCGGAAGCGTTTCACAACGCGATTGATGTAGTCGAACTTTCTTCGCGATCCAACCAATCTAGTACCGAACGTACGGCACCTCAGCGTTCAGCACATGTTCAGCTCGGTGACGTCCTCCGCCTTCTTGATCCAGCAAGATGGCGAGGTAGTATATAAGTTCTGTTAGCACGACGGCGTGGTGACGGTGATGGTGAAGTGATCTCCGCAGGGCTTCGCCTAAGCACTACGAAAATATGACCGGGGGTGTAAACGGTGGAGGGGGCGCCGCACACGGCTAACAATTGATCTGTTGTGTGCTAGGCGCCCCCCTCCCACATATATATAGGTGGGAGGGAGAGGGGAGAGGCCAAGGGGGGATCCCAAGAAGGAGGAATCCTACTTGGGGTCTCTCCCAAGGTGGCGCCCCCCTGCCGTGTATAGGAGCAGGGGAAAGGCAGGGGAGGGTGGCGCCCCCCTTTTCCTTTCTCCCATGAGAGGGAAAGACAGGAGGGGCTAGCCCTCCCAATTTTCCTTCCCTAGGGCTGTTCGGCTAGGGAAAGGGGCGCACCAGCCCCTTGTGAGCTGGTCTGTACCTCCCTTGGCCCATTAAGCCCATATACATGTCGGGGGTGCCCGGAACCCCTTCCGGTGACCCGATTTCTTCCCAGTAAGTCCCGAAACACTTCCGGTGTCCAAATACCATCGTCCTATATATCAATATTTACCTCTTGACTATTTCGAGACTGCTCGTCATGTCTATGATCTCATCCGGGACTCCGAACAACATTCGGTGACCAAATCATATAACTCATATAACACTATATCGTCAACGAACGTTAAGCGTGCGGACCCTACGGGTTCGAGAACTATGTAGACATGACCGAGACACCTCTCTCATGAATAACCAATAGTGGAACCTGGATGCCCATATTGGCTCCTACATATTCTATGAAGATCTTTATCGGTCGAACCGTTATGACAACATACGTAATTCCCTTTGTCCATCGGTATGTTACTTGCCCGAGATTCGATCGTCGGTATCTTCATACCTAGTTCAATCTCGTTACCGGCAAGTCTCTTTACTCGTTCCATAATACATCACCTCATGACTAACTCCTTAGTCGTTTGCTTGCAAGCTTATGATGTGTATTACAGAGAGGGCCCAGAGATACCTCTCCGATACTCGGAGTGACAAATCCTAATCTCGATCTATGCCAACTCAACAAACACCTTCGGAGATACCTATAGAGCACCTTTATAATCACCCAGTTATGTTGTGACATTTGATAGCACACAAGGCATTCCTTCGGTATCCGGGAATTGCATAATCTCATAGTCGAAGGAATGTGTATTTGACATGAAGAAAGCAATAGCAATAAAATTGAACAATCATTATGCTAAGCTAACGGATGGGTCTTGTCCATCGCATCATTCTCCTAATGATGTGATCCCGTTATCAAATGACAACTGATGTCCATGGTTAGGAAACCATAACCATCTTTGATCAACGAGCTAGTCAAGTAGAGGCTCACTAGGGACACGGTGTTTGTTTATGTATTCACACATGTATTTAGGTTTCCGATCAATACAATTCTAGCATGAATAATAAACCTTTATCATGAATAAGGAAATATAAAATAACAACTTTATTATTGCCTCTAGGGCATATTTCCTTCAATCTGAAGCAGCATCTCCATCTTCGAGCTCTGCCTCAGGGAAGAAATTCCCCAGCAAAGTACTTTCACCAAATTGCTCTTCTTCATTGTTTTCAAAATTATATTGCACATCTGACTGAAATATAATATTAATATAGTTAATTTCAACAATTTTTACCAAAAGTAAGCAATGTTTGTAACTTACAATAGATTCAGATCTTTTGGTCTGTCCAATTTTTCTTTTCATAGTAAATATCCTTGATGAATCAGCATCATCCTCACAAGAACTTCCAAAAGAATCCTTTATAGAAGTGAAAAAAGAAATAAATTATTTTAAGAGATGGAAAGAAAACCATTAGCTAACCTTAACAATAATGTTAAGAGAAACTTACTGTTGGTTCCATGTGCACAAGATCTACCTTACTGTCTTCCTCAGATTTCTTGTGCTCACTGTCACTTTTGACTTCATTCTTACTATCTTTATGTGAAACAAGAGGGGGTGTGTTTTCTTCCATCTAGTGTTATGCTTCTTGAATGTAGTAAGTGAAATAGGTGTGTGGTGGGTGTGTCTTTATATGTGTTGTGGTGTACCAAAAATTTTCCCACCCAAAACTCTTTTGGAAGTTTAAAAACATGTGGCGGTAAAATAGCCATCATCATACTTTACCTTTTTCTATGTCAGTCCCCGTTTGATCAATTTCATATATGTCCATGCAATAAGTATATAATAGTACTTCTGTATGTTTTGTGTACTAAAGTTTGTTTCTATATGTATTAATAACAGAATAGCTATAGTGTAGTGGCCAATGTGTAAAATTCACACTTTGGCAGTAACGCGAGTAGTACATTGTATTTAATATACACATTTTGTCAACAGATATGTCACATCAATCAGTAGTATTGAAAAGCAGGTTCACAAAACTCCCCTCTTCCACTTACCTTCTTGAAGTCTTGTTCGTCTGCTCTCTATCTTCTCCATTGCTTCTTCAGTCTCATTCTTCTAGTAGATGGTGTTATATCAAGTTTTCAAAACATCCAAGGAATTCATGGTACATATATTCTTCCTATAGAAATAAGAAGATAGCAACCAAAAGGTTAGTACTCTGCTCAACGATAATGTAAAGTTGCTTCTCGTCCGTTATATATAAATTTTTCTTATATCAATCCATTGGAGAATCGATAATCATTTACAAGGAATGACTTATATAAAGAAATTTTCATTATACAATGTACGTGCGTTTGTTCTTAACCTCCTTCTTCTCTGAACTTACATTTTTAATGAATTATGACATGTGAAATGCTTTCATGATTATTTGTCCGTGCGTGTGTTCTTAATCTTCTTTTTTATTAGCTGACATTTTTTTGGTGTTATGACATGTGAAATGTTTTAATGAATTTGTTTACCTGAGTGTGTTCTTAATGTTCTTCTTAGTAGAATCTGAAATGTGAAACCAATGTAAGTATTTTCTTATAATTTAATTAATTTCCAACCTATTAATTTAGACTTATTACTGGTTTACATGAACATTTCAAGCACTTTGTTCACGCTTTATTATATGAAGTACCATGTTTCATACCATATGTGAAATGTGTTAAATGTCAATAAATAAAAGAAAAAACATATATGAGTTTGTGAAATGTCAGTTGTAGTGGTTCCTTTTAGTGTTAACATGATTTTCAATGAACATTTGAAACTTATTATAAATAACTTTTTATATGAAGTATGTACATATCTTAATTTGAAAAAACAAATAGAATTTAATGTTTTGTGAAATGGTTGGCTAATATATTTTTTATAAAACTCAGTTGCAATGTCAGAATCTAATGGTTTATCAGCTGTATGATCAAATGATTCAAAAAATTCTGATGTATCTGAATGTGATGCTGCAACCCCAAGAAGTTCTTGCAAAAAGGTTGCAGGCGTGATCAATAAGTTTGATCTTGTGAAGAAGAACCTTGTCAAGGAAATTGATTTTGGAGGTATTCTAGCTCTGCCTCAGATAAACAAGATTGATAGAAAATTCACTTTCCTACTTTTATGCAATATTGATCCTGACAAAAGAACTATTAAGATCAACGACAAATTAAGTCTGAGTATTACAGCAAGTGATGTTCATCGTATACTCCAAATCCCAATTGGTCCAAAAACTTTGAAAGGACTAGATTGCCAATCTGTTCACGAAAAAATTGAATTCATTAGAATTGCAATGGGTTTAGTAACTTATGATGCTGATGAGCTCAATAGCATGAAGGTTGCTGAAATGATAATAACAAGGGATTATCCATGTGGCATGGATAAAACCCAGTCAGATCAGTTCAAAACTTCATTTGTTTGCTATGTAATGGGTAATTTTATTATTGGAAGAAGTAGTGCAAACCATGGAGTAAAGGATTTTTGGGGATCTCTTCTAAAAACTGAAGACATACCATTGTACAATTACTGCGAGGCTGCATTGGATGAAATAATGAAGGCAGCAAGAAAGGTCCAGTATGATATAAAAATGAAGAAGAAAATTAACTACATATCTAGCTGCCCACTACTACTGCAGGTAAAATTAATACATGCTTTCTTCATAGAAAGTATGATATAAAAAATGAAGAAGAAAATTAACTACATATCTAGCTGCCCACTACTACTGCAGGTAAAATTAATACATGCTTCCTTCATAGAAAGTATGATATAAAAAATGAAGAAGAAAATTAACTACATATCTAGCTGCCCACTACTACTATAGCATGAAAGTTGCTGAATATTTTTTACGTTTATTTTGCAATTACAGGCTTTGTTTCTTGACAGTATAAATCTAGGTTTTCTCAACATACCAGATCATTACCAACTATAACAGCTTTTGACTGCGGGAGGTTAGCGAAGATGATAGAAGCAGTCAGACAAAATATGAACGATAACTCGTTCGGTGAGATTGAGGTAATTTTTATTTTTATTTGCTATATGATTGTTCTAATATATGTATAATGATTCACACAAAATAATTGAATTCTTAAAAAAAATTATGCAGATAAGGATTTGAAGTACAATGAAACAAAATTTGCAAACATAAATAAAACATCATTCGGTATCTACTTCGCAAATGATTTTAGAAAAAAATAGTAACAAGACAGTTCACATCCAAATCCTGTTACGATGAAGCCTTTATCTATTGGAAAGTTAGAAGGCAACAAGTATCTGCAAGCATGTATACAAGGAAGAATATCTAGCAAGGTATCCATTCATTTAATAATAAATAAAATTTTAGCATTTGGTATGAAGTAAGCATATAAAAGTACCAACATTTTATCTTGTGCATTGTCAGCTATCCGTATTACAATTAATAGATTTGAAATGGCACAATGCAAGAATTGTACGTCATTTCAATGAATTCAAGTCTGATATTATGTCAGATAGCCTTGGTGATAGCAACATAATGGTGAATGTAGATTCTTTACTTGCAAAATTATTGTTTGATAACATGGAATTAGCCAAAAGAATGCAGCAACATACTTCTTCAGAAAGTCGTGGGATAGCAATAAATAAAAATATATCATGTACAAACAAAAGGTCAACAAATGAAGTGAGTGCTGAAGATTCAACAAGTGACTGTAAGTTAGCATAGTTTATGTATAATAAATTATTTAAGTTCATATAGATAAACTGAATAAATTTATATTACATGTAATTTGTATTGATTTTAGGCACTTCAAAACGACTGAAAACGTCCTCTACCTCAATGTTACAAGGTAAAAATGTATCTATTACATATATTTCATATTCTTAATAAAAAATGTTTGCATTGACTACTTACGATGCTAGTTTATCATTCTCTACTTATATGCAGTTGAAGAATCTATGGAGAAAATAGCTAAAAGTGTCAATCGAGGAGAACAAGTTCTCATAATTGAAGATGCGAATCGTGCAAACAAATATATTAAAAAATGATTTATCATTTGTTTCTACCTTTGAGACACCAAAGTGTGTTTTGAAGATGCAGCCGCTTTCACCTGCTACAGTTGCTGCTCAGATATCTGAAACTGCGGTGGCATATAGATTGTTTCAAAGTGAAGACAATTTGAATCTAAATGCCAGATCATTGGAAGCAGAGTTCACTGATTCTCCCCTCATAAAGATATCAGTAAGTAATGGTAGAAAAGCAAAAAAACCATGGTTATTTGGTGTACAAAGACCTGCAAGATCTTCATTTGTAATAACAAACTTCTCTAACTGGTTGTTACACAGCAAAGATGAAGATATAACAGGGTATGTACATTATATCATATCTTTAATTATTCATGCATGAACAACACAATAATATGATTTATTATCACATTATCCTTTTATATTGCAGAACATGGATTATTAACTATACACCAAGATATATTGAAGTTACAGGAATTGAGTTAAAAGAATTTTTGGTTCAATTCAAGACATTTAGCTATGAAGTTTTTGATATATCAATTCGTAGACTCGTTCAGCTTGATAAATTTATGTATGGTTCTAAAAAGAAGCAAAGATGGAGGCACATAATGGAGTCAGATTTTGCGGTATGAATATGTTATCAAGCTTTTGTATATGTTCTTTGTATATAATAAATTTAGCTATATGTTTCATTCTTAACAGTACCACATTATTCAGATGATGGCCCTTGCTAATGAGAATGTATTATCTAGCCGATCGATCGTTGATCAATTCAGAAATTCTACTGAATTCTATGACATATCGGAGTGCAGAATGGTACATTTATAAAAGTTATAATTATCCTTTTTGTACACCTGTTTCATTGACTTATACAACCAATGAATTATTGCAGATAACATTCCCAGCTTTAGTAAGTGAAACATTGTAACACCCCCGGTGATTAGCAACAGTAATCACTTTTGATAATGACATGTTAGCATGATCAACAGTGCATAATCATCATTAGCATCACATTGCATTTCAACTCCTAAGTCAAATTCAAATTTAAACGAAAGTGGAATATGAAAGTTGTCCAACATAGAAACTAAAATGTCAGATAAATAACAAATATTCCAGAGGCTATTCTAAAATTGAAACCAACATCATTGGAATTGGATAAGTGACTCGAACAACCTCAAACAGTGGATAAAGATAATATTTAATAACCATTTATTAAATCTGAAATAAATATGGAATTATATTTTGTCCAAACTAATTTTAGGTGTTAGGGAATAATGCACTGGTATTTATGAACTAGGTCTCATGTTTTACAAAAACCATTTTGAGGCCTAGCTTTTTAACTCGCAGAGTAAAGGGAATAATAAAGAAAGAAAAAGGAAAAGAAAATAGAAACAGAGAAGAAGAAAAAAGAGCAACCCCCCCCCACGGCCCAACTGGCCGAGCCCACCGGCCGGCCCACCTGCGCCCCCCCGGCCTTACCCCCTACCACCCCCAGTCCGGCCGCACCCTAGCCGACTCCCCCCCCTCGCTTTCCCTTCCCTCCCCCATCTGTGGGATCCCCGATCCCGTCCGCCCCGCCGCCGACGCCCACCCGTCCTCCTCGTCCTCTCTACCGCCCACCCGCTCCCCTCTCCGCTCTCTCTCCTCGTCGCCTATCCCCCTCCTCCCTACCCTTCCCCTCGAGCCCCTCCCCTCTCTCTCCTCCGCCCCCTCTCGCCTCGGCCTCGCTTCTCGGCCCCGACGCCGCTGCTTCTCCTCCGTCGCCGTCCCCCCTCAAGCTCGAGCCCGCTGCCCCCCGCTCCCTACCGACCCCGTTGAGGCCCCCGCCTCTCCTCTCCCCTCCCCTCCGTCGCCCGCTCTTGCCACGCTCCGCCCCGGCTCGCCCGCGATCGGCCGCCCGTCCCCGCTCTCCGGTCCCAACGCACCGGCGCCGCGCACCGCCAGCCAACCGAGGCCCCGCCTCGCGCCCACCCTCTCGCCCCGCTCAGCGCCCTGCGCCGCTACGCGCGCCCTCCCCCTCCTCGCCCCGCTCCGCGCCGCGCCGCCGCTCGCCGCCGCCCGCTGCTCGCCCGCCGGCGTGTGCTCCGCGACCACCCACCCGCCACCCCCCCCCCCTCGTCCTGTCCCCCTTCCCGTCCAGTTCTCTCCCCAGCCCCCCGCTCCACCCCCCCCTTCTCCCTCGTCCTTCCGTCCACCTCCCCGGCTCCCCACCCCCTGCCACTGACACACGGGCCCCGCCCTAAAACGTTTCAAAAAAAAAGAAATAAAAATAAATAATTAAAATAATTTTAATAATTAGTTAATTATTAGTTAATTAATCCTGATTAGGTTATCTATAACTAATTAGTGGTTAATTAAACAGTAATTAGTAATTAACTTAATTAACCGCTGACATCAGCATGAGGTCATGCTGATTGTCATCATCAACACTGTTTCGGATAATGTTGAATTAAATAATTAATTAAATTTCAAAATTAATAAAAACTTAGAAAATCATATTAAATACCCGTAACTCCGATGAAATTTTATATACATGAAACTTGCTCAGAACGACGATACGAACCGGATACGCCCTCTGTATTCCCGTCAGACGCCCAACTATAAGAACTGAACAATTAGACCGATTTCGATAAATGAATAGTTGTCCAACCCTAATTAATAAATCCGAATAAATTCCTAAATTACTAAAATCATTTAGTTAGGCAGTAGACACCCCCGGCATATCATTTAGGCATGTCATACTATTGTTTGCATTATTGCCGTGAAATTTATTTATTTCTCTCCCCCTCCTTCTCTCTCGATAGACGCCGACCGACGACGCTGCAAACCGGTTACGACTACTCTAACCGACGAGCAGCCCGTTGACGACCTCCCTCTCTTGCCAGAGCAACCGCAAGTCCCCCCCCCCCCCCCCCTTGAGCATTCCAGATATCGCCCATTCTATTCTCCTGCTTGCTTAATTTTGCTACTTTAATGTAGGCTCCTTTCTGATCATAGCCTCGTTGTAACCTGTTCGATTCTACTTACCTGCCATGATCAACTGTTTGTATAGGTTGGTATGAACCATCTGTGACCCCACCACCTTACTTTGTTCGCGCCCTCTTGTTCATCGACGACTCATCAACGTGATCGTCGATCAGAGACAGACGCCTCACTTCACATCCCCTTAGTTGTACGACTCTGCTAGTTACTATCGAGTGCGAGGTGATACCTCGTAACGCACTCCTATGATACTCTGGCATAGCTGTTTCGGACGTTCTCGTAGTCAGGTGTATTGCGGTTCGCGGCATGTGCGAGTCGTCGATTCATCCTCCTGCCTCATCGTCGATACGACTCTGTCGTGCAACCCCTCAGTGTGAACACTCGAGGTGATACCTCATACGTTCACCCTAGGATTATGACCACACACGGTTACTTGACCTTTGTCACGGCGGGTCACCCTGGTGGGTACCCGCTGGGGATCTATGTTGTCGAGTGTGCCGGAGGGCACTGAGTGTGGTACTGTGCGGAGCTCAAAACTCTGAATGTTTCCGCTTGTTACTAAATGAGCTGATCGATTTGGGGGTGTGATCTGAGTGGGTCGACGTGCCCTATACGCACTACCACCACGCGGTATTATGGTTATGGGGCCCTCTGCGATGTACGTTTCTCCGAAAGCTTATCAGACGTCACGATTCACCGTGCGGGCTGATCGTCGGGATTGGGCTGGATACTTCACTGGCGAGTTCATGTCGCCTGCACCCCGGCCACCGCCACGCAATGCGCAGGGTGCCAGGGCGATGGCCCGAGACCCCCTGGGTGCATAGGTTAGTCCGGCGTGCTGACCTCTCGCTGAGCCTAGGGTAGAGCGCTGCTTCGTGTTGATCTTCGAGACGGGCATTACCCAGCAAGTATGTCCGCCAGAGTTATCGAGCGTGTTGGGTAACGTAGTGCACCCCTGCAGGGATGAATCTTCTAATCGATAGTAGCGGTCCTACGGTAAAGGACGCTCAGTTTGTGTACCCGATCTACTACTTAAATTGGATAACTTTGTTACTTAATTGAAGCTTCGGGATACTTTCTCGCTGGGAGTCGAGGAAGGATCTTTGAGCTGTACTTCAAACATGTTTTGCTAAATAAATGCTATTCTATTCTCTTCTACTGCTGCAAGAGATGTGCTTTGAGAAGATGTTTGAAGATGCTGTCTTCGATAGGACTAGGCCTTTCTCCTATTCTGGCATTTCTGCAGCCCAGTCCACATATACAGCCTTTTCTCCATTTTAATGTTGCATAGGTAGTATAGATCCTTGCTTGCTGAGTACTTCGGATGAGTACTCACGGTTGCTTGTTTTTCTCTTTTCCCCCTAGTACCCCACCTTGATGATACACCGACGTATGGAGTCCAGGAGCCAGACACCACCACCGGAGCCTACTGCAGGCGGGTCCAGAGGGCACGTCTACTGATTGAGCCACTGACCAGGAGTAGATCGGAGGCTCCCAGCAGGAGGCCAACGCCTTTCGATCTAGTGTCGCTGTTTGTGCTAGCCTTCTAAGGCAAACTTGTCTAACTATGTCTGTACCCAGATATTATTTGTATGACTGACTTATGTATTCGGATCTTCGGATCCCTGGTCTGTAATATTGTGGACCTCCATTATTTGTTTTAGAGTTGTGTTGTGATATCTCCCGTGAGTCCTGGGCTTGAATCGTACACGTTTGCGTGTATGATTAGTGTACGATTGAACCGGGGCCGTCACAAGTTGGTATCAGAGCCGACTGCCTGTAGGAAGCCCCCTCCAAATTCCTTGGCCGAAGTTGAGTCTAGAAACCGAAAAACTAATTTACTAACTTGGCTGTGTGGCTTACGGGCCCACGTCGCCACTGGGTGGTATTAGGATCTTTTATCTCGTCTATACTCGGGACTCTGATCTCTCTTCTACTCTCGGTTAAATAAATTTTACTAACGCCAACACTTAGGATCTCGTAATCCTCGTCCACCGGAGAGCTGGATATCTGTGGCTTTTCCCTGATATTGATCTGATTAGTTCCTGATAATCATTTTCCTTTCCATTGTTTGTTTAACCTTTCTCTTCCGAGTTTGACATTATACTCCCGAGTTTGTCGTTCGATATGACCGGACTCTTGCATCAGAGTGCACACAGAGAGTAGGATCCAGCAAGTTGATCGATCGCGTGTTCTCTAAACTCGACCGAGGTTGGGTATCACCAGATCACCGTGTCCGTGAAGAGGACATTCCCAAGACTGCATTCGTCACTCGTTATGGCTTCCTATGAATACACCGTCATGTCATTTGCCTAACGAATGCCCCAGCTACATTCTCCCGTCTGATTGAATTATATATTCATGGATTACCTCGACAAATTCGTCATGGTATATCTAGATGATATTCTTGTCTATCTAGAATAAAGAGGAAACATGCTGAACATCTCTGCCTTGTTCTAGAAAGGCTCCGAGAACACCATTGTATGCCAAGTATTCAAATGCGAATTTTGCTTCCTGAGTAACTTACCTGGCATGTGATTTCCAAGGATGGGATTGCTGTTACCCCGAACGAGTTCAGGCTATTCTCGACTGGAATCCCCCCAAACGAATGTTAAGCACAGTCAGAAGTTTTCTCGGACTCGCTAGTTATTGCCGTCGATTCGTTGAGACTTTTCCAAGATTTGCAAAACCATTGACAAATGCTTCACAAAGGTGTTAATTTGAGTGAACAGAAAAATGTCAGAAAGGTTCAGACACTAAAGATAAATTAACATCTGCCCCGTACTAGCACCCCCGGATTTCCAAAAGGATTTCGTGATATACTGTGATGCATCTCGTCAAGGTTAGGCTGTCCTAATGCAAGAGCGCAAAGTAGTGCTTATGCCTCCCGACAATTGCTCCTCATGAAGAAAATTATCCGTGCATGATCTTGAACTTTCTGCGGTTATCTATGCCTTGAAGCTATGGCGACATTACCTTCTCGGTAACCGTTGCGAGATATACACGGATCACCAAGCTTGAAGTATTTATATACTCCCCAGATCTGACACCTTCCTCAACAAGATGGCTCGAAACAATTGCCGATTATGATATGAATATTTCATATACCCCCGGCAAGGCTAATGTAATGGCCGATGCTTTGGTTCGCAAGTCTATAGCAACAATCTTATGGTTCAAGAAACACAACCTCTTCTCCATGAAGAGCTTTGCAATTGAACCTCCATATTGTTCCACAGGGTATCTCAATACCCTGGTTGTCGAACCAGATTTAGAACACGGCATTAAGTTATCCAAAGGTATGACACTGAAGTGAAAAGATCAAGCGATACCCTCGAGAAAGGAAACCGTCGGAGTTCCACTTGATAATGATGGGATCCTATTTTTCCAACACCGTCTCTTCGTACCAAGTTCAAGGATGAGAGAGAACATGTTATGATGGAAGCTCATGACACTCCTCTGTCAATTCATCCTGGAGCACAAGATTGTACCGTGACATTTGTCAGAGATCTGGTGGCCTAATATGAAGCGAGACATTGCTGCTTATGTTTCTGAGTGGTACGTTTGCCGCCGCGTTAAAGCTCACATCAAAGGCCCGCAGGAACTCTGCAAACCCCTGGAAATTCCTGAATGGAATGGGACAAGGTCCAAATGGATTTCATTACTGGTTTTCCAGATCTCAGAGGGTCCTGATGCTATTTTTGTCGTCATTGACCGATCTCCAAGGTTTGCTCACTTTTGCCTGTTAAGGAGACAATCCTCTAGCCAGATAGCAGACTTGTATGTTTCCCGATTGTGTCACTCCACGGTGTTCCGTTGGAGATCAGTTCTGATCGTGGCAGCCTCTTCACCTCCAGATTCTGGAATAGTTTTCAGAAGCTATGGAACTCATCTGTCTTTCAGCACCGCTTTTCACCCTCAGTCACAGGGTCAAGTTGAACTAGTTAATCAATGTGATGAGATATGCTTCGAGCTTGGTAGTCTCTCTTGGTAAGAATGGGAGGAATCTCTCCCGTATGCCGAATTCTCTTAAACAATAGCTATCAAGCTAGTCTGAAGTATGGCACCGTTTGAAGTTCTATATGGACGTAAGTGTCGAAACCCCTCTGAATTGGTCAGAAACTGGGGAACGCTCACTCGTCGGACCGGACATTATTCGGCAAGCTGAAGAACAAGTCCGCATGTTCGTGAACATTTGAAATCTGCTCATGTCTCGTCACGAAGAGCACCTATGACCGTAAGCACAGGAAATGGTCTATCAACTTGGCGAACAAGCTTACCTTCGTGTCATCCCATTGAAAGGCACTCATTGGTTCGGAATCAAAGGCAAGTTAGCTCCACGCTACAATTGGCCCGTTCCGTATTCTTGCCTTCGAGGAGAAGTGGCATATCAATTGGAATTGCCGCCAAATCTTTCACAAGTACATGATGTCTTTCATGTATCCCAACCTCCGTCGCTGCTTCAAGGTCTATTCGAGCTGTGGTCATGAAGTGCTTGAATACGGGAAGATCTGTCATATCCAGAATATCCCATCCGTATCTTGATCAAGCTGAGCGTCGAACACGTCAAAAGTCAATCAAGTCCTCAAGGTTCGTGGTCAAATCATCTGAAGATGAAGCCACTTGGAACGCAAGGATCGTCTTCGCGAAGAAATACCCCTCTTCTTTCTTTAGTCTTCCTCTAATTCTCGGGACGAAATTCTTAATAGATGAGGAGATTGTAACACCCCCCGGTGATTAGCAACAGTAATCACTTTTGATAATGACATGTTAGCATGATCACATGCATAATCATCATTAGCATCACATTGCATTTCAACTCCTAAGTCAAATTCAAATTTAAACGAAAGTGGAATATGAAGTTGTCCAACATAGAAACAAAATGTCAATAAATAACAAATATTCCAAGAGGCTATTCTAAAATTGAAACCAACATCATTGGAATTGGATAAGTGACTCGAACAACCTCAAACATGTGATAAAGATAATATTTAATAACCATTATTAAATCTGAAATAAATATGGAATTATATTTTGTCCAAACTAATTTTAGGTGTTAGGGAATAATGCACTGGTATTTATAACTAGGTCTCATGTTTTACAAAAACACTTTTGAGGCCTAGCTATTTACTAGCAGATTAAAGGGATAAATAAAGAAAAGAAAAAGGAAAAGAAATAGAAAACAGAAAAAGAAAAAAAGAGCAACCCCCCCCCAACGGCCCAACTGGGCCGAACCAGCCGGCTCGGCCACCT